>JAIPRL010000796.1:0-112072 GCA_025469235.1 Pemphigus obesinymphae | reverse complement strand
AAAATATTACAATAGGATATTGATGATTGCATTACGAGAAATCTGTAGATTTGGTGTGGAATTATAAATAATGTATACCAAGAAAAAAATTTAATAAATAACGTATTTAATTCATTAATTTTTATTTAATTTGAAAGTAAGACTTGCAAGGGTCTTGCAGTCAAGTCTTGGTCTTGGTCTTGGTCTTGCATACATTTTTATTTCAGTCTTGCTATGAAATAGTAAAATCTTGGTCTTGGTCTTGCTAGCTCTAGTACAGTCTTGGTCTTGGTCTTGCAAAAATACAAGACCAAGACCGAATTTGCCCATCACTACGCATATACTACACGCAATTTTAGGGGCTGATTGAATACAGTACATATTGAATATTAAACTGTGTTATGGACTTGTTATGAGTATTGTGACCATAAAAAGACTTGTTGTAAATATATAGACTATGTCACCCTTGAATGTTTATATATCAGTACACACTCACATCGAGATAAATATACCTGTATTATATATAGCTGGTGTATCCGTATAAATATATCTATATATATATAACACATATAATTCAAAACCATATATTTATATATAATATATACTATTATATCATCGATGTGATAACTGTGCCCCATGTGTTTGGTATGGCTGGCCTACTTTTATTCTATACGTGCCACGGTCCAGTCTCTATAGACGTCACGTCGAAGTAGTTTCACCAGTGAGTCCGCTCTCTTGCCCAACGCCCGTCGTAACTATCATAATATAATATACCTAACATTACAATATAGTCTCGACGACGACTGGTCGGAATAAAAGTTTTACTCGTAAGAATAACAGCCGCTATGAAATAAATTTAAATCAAACTTTTAGATAATATAGTGTTTATATATTATTATAGTATATTATTGAAATGTCCGCGTTCTGATCGTGTCGCCAATGTTTATATACTTTAAAAACGTACTTTAGAAAAAGAAAAATGACGGAAAACAATCTTTTGTGCGCTTGTATGCTACGGTTGTCTGTCCTAATCGGTCTTCTGTCAGTCGTGGTCACTATAATCTATTATACACCTATACCCGATTTCGGTAATTATAATATAATATACGTACCTACATCATATAATTGTAAATACTCTTATTTTACTTAGTATCGTTCCTAATTTGTAAATTGAATTAATTCACATGCAGTAAAAACAGGGACTGATTTAGACGTTAATCATCGTTGTAATAATATATGTATATATATCTTTGTTTAAAATAATTATTATCATATTTTACCTATATAAAAAGAAAAAAAGGAAGGAAATGTGCTTTTATATAGTTATAGTGTTATACATATATATATATCATGGGCATGTGCAGATTAATTTTGATGTATAAATTATATGGTTCTAAATCCACAATTAACAGTGTCAAATTTGAAACTACTTTAACTCAGTCAATTTTGATTAATTTACTTTTTGAATACGGTATCAAAAATGGATATTCCCATTATAAAACCAAAAGCTGTACTGCATGTGTGTAAACTTGAGAAGTTATGGAGTATTTCCACTTTCCCGTTATTTAAAACACACTATAATAGACATAATATAAATTATAAATTAATGTCTAATATAATAACGGAAAATGAAGAATTAATAATGTGGTGTTATAATGACATTTCGTAATAGTTTGTAAGTAGGTGCCTATTTTAATTATTACTACTGGTTTCAGCAAATAGCAATCAGAGATGATATATGAATTATAATATAATGTATTACCTATGTATTATTTATAAAGTATTATAAATAAAACTATTTTATTTTAAAAATGATTAATTAATAAGTTCAGAAAAATTTATGAAAATAAGAAAACATATATTATAATATAATAAAATATAATGATATTGAAACTTTAAAACTAAAAGGAAATTCAATATATTAATAATATAGACATATGATTTTCTTGATTTGTTATCTATATTAAAGGGATTGTAAGTTGTAATTTTTTAAGGGGTTGTGTATAGGCAATTATTTGATTTATTCACGTTACGCAGTGTATTTGTGTGAGTAGTATTTGGTTTTTAGTGTGTGTAAATACGTTCGGCATAATAATGATGGTGTGTTCACTCGCACGCACAAGCACATTTCAATAAATACCGCTACAGTATTTAAAAAGACACTAAATCCCATTTCCAACATAGATACCGATTGTCCTAGTGATAAGAATTCTGAAAACTGATCTGAATTCATCGTAAAATATACTTTAGAATGACTTTCCCACTTTTTTCATTTTTGTTCCTCGATTTTCATAAAAATTAAAAATGTCCATTTTTAAATGTCCGAATATTTTATATTCATTTTAGGCGGACTTGGAGAGAAAAAATGAAAAAAATGTGGGAAAGTCGATCTAGAGTGGGCATTGCGAAAAATTCAGATTAATTTTTATAATCCTTATCGCATCACTAGATCCATCGGTACGTTCTTGAAACTATTTTTAGAGATCTTGAAAATATTTGTTGTCAATAAAATATTTTATTATTTAAAAGGATTTAGAGTTTCAGTATCAATAAAAAAACTACAATTTGATTTTCCCTAAAATTGGACAAATTACATATTAATCGCTCTGCTTGCTTTCGTAATAATAGGTAAATCTATATAGTACAGTTTGCTAACCAATAAATTATTTTGTAATCTTGATACTAAAGACCAATATACAAGCCAAGCCAGGCCAGTATTGGCTCTTTAGTAATAAAGTTGGATAACTTTTACATTTTTAAACCATAACGCATCGGACTGTGAAGCGTCGGATCTCTTACAAAAATATCCGATCTGGGTCGGGCGTTTACATTTAAAATACTTTACGGACCGAAATTTTAAATTGCTTTCGTTGTCTAATATTAATTTTTATATAATGCTTAATTTTAACATGATGGAAATTTGTTTCTCACTTGTATATTTTCGGTTGCGCAAAACGAATATACAAATTTGGTCCTTTGCCCATATATAATTCATATAATGAATTGTTTTCCTCAGAAAAAGCCGTTTTAAAAATATATCAATACCAAACCAAGTTGAGTTTTCAAAAATTATTTACATGAACAAAAAAAATGTTGGGGCCTAGTTTTGAAAACAATCAAGTACTAGGCCAATTAGGCTATTCTAAATAATACAAAGCCCGGGCAGAGCCTATAAAACAAAATTTGGCCGTGCCAGACCGAGCCAGAAAAAACCATAATCTATATTAGAAGCAAATAACAAAAATTGATAATATAAATTACAGACCTTTTATAGAATATTCTTTTTTTGATGTGTGATAGGCGGGCCTACATCGGCGGGTCCTATATTTAAAAATTATTTTTAATATCCATTATTTTTATACCACATATACCTACGTACCTACCTATATATAATTACAATAGATACAAATATCGTGTATACGTATTATGGGTATTTATTTGAGTATTTACTTGTATGGTGCGATTTAATACCTATTTCAAGTTGAAATATTGAAAATATAATTATTATTATTTATTAGGTATAGGTACCTACAACTTTGTATGATACTACGTTTGCAGTATAATACGCACTCATAACCAGTGTTGGGACAGATAACTCATTTTGTTATCTAGATAAAAGATATGGATAATGACAGAAGGATTATCTATGATAAAGATAAAAGATACATTTTGGTTATCTAGATAAAAAGATAAGATAATTTATTAAAATAAACTATTTATATATTTCAATAATAGTAATAATATATTACAAGAAAAACAACAAATAAGAATAAATTAATTTATTACATACTGTTTTAATTATAAACAATTATTCAAAACATATAAATAATAAGTAGGTACACATATAAATTCTCTTCTGATAATTTAATTTTCAAAGTATCTAAGTATTTTTAAGTGGGGTTTCTTCATATTTCTTCAGAGTGGCGGTTGTATGAACATTATTGTCAACAATTTTATCTATATATACTATTGTGACAATATATTTTAAGACATTATATTATGATATTTTATCATTTAATCCATACTGCACTTACCGGCAGTATACCTCTATAATATTACTAAACCCATTGTGGCAACGAATTAATGTTCTTAGAAAACATAATTAGTTTATACTTAATAACCACATTGGAGACGAAGGACTCGTATATTATTTTAAATAAATAGACGGCGATATGATTTTTCCCCAACAACGTCGAAGACGGGCGACTCGTTTTACCAGTCTATTTGATTTTAATCATATAAACAATCGATTTCCCGCAGTTTTTGTACGTATAGACGAATGTCGAGCGATATTTACGTATTTTCCAAAACACAAAAATAATGTAGTATTCTACATAATTATATCATTATTTTTCTCATTTTTCGTACTGTCGTTAATCTATTAATAAAATTGTATACGTTTCCATAGGGGCTATTCAATTGTTTTCAATGTGTACCTTGGAACCGGCCTATTATTGAAAAAAAAGTCGATTTACAATAACACGCCGTAAACGCTATATAAATATAATAGTATGTATAATATTGTTTGTAGACATTTAGATAACCGCTACGAAAAATAATTTATACTTCTAAATAAATATACAATTTACCTAATAATAATATGTACAGAGTAAAATTGATTCAGCATAACAACGTAACATACAGGGTGATGCAATTTACTTGTGTAATAAAAAAAAAAGTTAATAAAATAGTTTCGTATACACCGTGATCAAAAAAAAAAAATGTATGTTATTCGTTAACTCATTATCTTTTATCTATAATTCAAAAAAATTCAAAAGATAAAGATAAAGATAAGATATTTTGTTTTTATCTAGATAAAAGATAAAAGATAATAAAGTCATTATCTAGATTATCTTTTAGATAATTTTATCTAGATAATCCCAACACTGCTCCAGATGCAAGTTTTCGGAAGTATATTTTATGTCAAAACATGTAAACGGATTAATATCATGTCGTAATTTATTAAAAAAAAATGTCACTGAATACAAATCTCGGTCTGTTTTTACATTCTCAATTCCAACCCATCGTATCTCTTATGGCTACAATAATAATTAATCGTATTTTTCATGAATTTATTAGGCTAAATTATTTTGATTTGTTCGATTTAAAAAATTTGTACCATTCATATAATTTATTGTTTTTCACATTCATAACACATATCTCAATTATTGTTATAATCTATTTATATTTTATTTTAATTTGGATTTTTAAAGTTACACAATATTATTCATTATATATTATTATTATTATTAATATTTTTATTTATTTATGTTTATTATTATTCTTATTATTGTATCGTCCTTATATTTGTATAATATTAATATTAATATTATATACTGTACATTAGCCGTACGGGCGTTTATTTAAATAAATAAATTATTAATATTCAAAAATCATAGATAAAATACAAAGTCAAGATATATAATTAAAATTATACATCTAGAAGAATTTATAATTTATTTATAAATAGGAACACATTTATTTATACTCGTAATATACGCAATTCCATCATGATCCTTATCGACATCGTAGCTTTTGTAATTTTTGTTATTTTTGTCGTTTTCACTATCATAACTTAAACTATTACCCAATTTTTAATAATATAAAGTGATTTTTTTTCATTTTTGAATACAAGAATAAAAACTAGAATAGAACAAATAACACATAAAAACACTATTAAATAATCTAAATTTTAACTTTAACTTTTAATTAATATTTCGTTGTAACACTGCAGTGGAGGATTCTCTTTATGTTTCCTAAGGCCTTCGATTATAATATAGTAATATCGTATATATATATATATATATATATATATATATATATATTAGTTTATTTCGAAATAAATTTTACGCTATGCGATTGACTTCAAAGTACGCACAAATCGCTTGACATTTTAAAATAATCAATGATCAAACGATCAAAAGATTTATACCTATTTATTTTTTTGATAATGTATTTTAATTATTTGTTTGAAAATATTAAGGCCTTCCAATAAATCAAAATGATTATAATCCATAATGAAATTTATTATTTAATTTATTATTTTGTTTGCGTATTCACTTAATACGTTTTCACTTAATCAACAGGGTTAAGCAAAGATGACTATAAATGTATTTAGATAAAGAAAAAAATATAGGTAATTGATAACATTATATCTAAATAAAGATAAAATGTATTTAAAATGTATATTATCTATAAAAAAAATAAAAGATAAATAGTTGATAAAAAGATAAAAATATTTTTTAATATTTCTTTGTATATCTACTACCTAATATTTTAATATTAAAATATATGAATTTATGACAAATTCGTTTTGTATTAATTTATAAAATAATGACTAAAATTATTCCAAAAATATTCTTAAACTTAACTCTTTTAGTGTGTTACTAGTTTTCTATATGTTTTGAAAGTAAGTTTGTCAAACGATTATAAATAATCTACGTAGGTATACTCTACGTACTTATACATTGTAGTATTATACTACTTTGTATGGAAACCTAAAACTATATGTATGCATTATGTCAATGGAGGTACCTATGTTATGTATCTCCACCAAAATAGTGTTGACTTTTGTTGTAGATTTATCTACTCGAATTGAATATAGATATCAACTCTATACTTAAAATTAAAACATAAAATCCATGTATATATTTTTTGAATAATTATTTTAATAAAAATCACCTAAAGCAGGATAATATATTTAAAAAAATAATTAAGTAATTTAGTTTAAGTATAACTATCGATGCCAATAGTGTACTACTATGTTTTTTTATGAGATTAAGTTTCAAGCAATATATTATAAAAATTGTATACTTTTATTATTTAGTATGAACACAAGTAAATAAAATTCTGGAACGCTCTATAAATAATAGATATCAAAGGTATAAAGATTTAACAGAAATACCGGAGCATAGGGAAACACAAATTTTGTAGGTACATACACTTTAATTTGTATAAGTACCTACTATACTTATACAAAATATCATGCAGAAAATGTATAAAATACTACAATACCCAAATGTAGCATAACATGTAATATTAGCGTTATACCATTAATAGCTTATACAAGTATTATTTATTTTTTTAATTAAAAATTATACCATCGTAATATAATAGGATAATATCCTTATTTAAGATAAAACTCTACGTGAAAGAGAACATCTTTGTGACTGTCACCAGGAGTCAGATCGTTGTACACATTTATTAGGAGCCACTCAATCATTGAATATGAAGTCTACTTTAGTGTCAGTTACTATACTATTAAAGATTTTTTCATAATTATACATTTTTTAATCACACATGATTATTTTAATACCTATCCTTAACTTTAACCCACACATTGAATCCATATACTGTAACACTCTCAAAGTCTTAGACTTTATTAAACGAATATAAATTAAAATTTAGCTTGTTGCACCTTTAAAAAGGTATATATTATATTGCTTTTTTGTGCGCTCGATTTTAGAATACTCTTCCGGGCTTGGAGAACCATACATTAGCTATTTTGAGATTAGGAGAGTGCAATGTCGTTTTATTTCCTTTGCGACCGATGTTCTTAATATTGAGCATCCTTAAAAAGACTATTCCAACGTCCTAAACTACTTTCACTTAGCACACTAGCAGATATAATATAGTGTCTGCTAATCTTAAATTTTTGAGCAAACAAGTTGATGGTTCTATTAATTCACCAAACCTTCTATCCCAAGTGAACTTTATAGTTCCCTCTCGCTCCTTACGTTTTCACGCTCCTTTTGTCGTCCCGGTCCATTTTACAAATTATGGTCAGAATCATCCCATTCATTGTATGATGCATTTGGCTAATAAAACCCCTCTATTTTTAATTTTTAATTTGCATGTATTTTTAATTGTTTTTACTATATATTGTTTGGAGACCCACAACAGGTACATTTATCCTATTAATTTATACTTGTCACCACCTGTGTTATGGTTAAATAGTTTAATATTTGTTAATTTTTAATTATAATTAATTTAAGTTGTTAATAATAACATTATGTATTACACTAACTTTTGTATAAAATTGCCTATTGGGTGTAAATACAAAAAATAAAAAATATTATGGATCCCAAGTAGAAAAAAATGTATTTTACAATATATTTTTTTCCTTCAATGAAAAATATAAATTTACTTATATAAGTGAAATTTTTATTTAAGATAATTGTTTAGACAACTTGTCATTATCTTATCTAGATAGATAAAAGATAAATAAAAAACTATATAGATAATAATTAACACTATTAATCAATGATGGAGAATAACTTTTAATTATGTGATACAGTCAATAATAATTTAAAATAATATATTTGTATTAAAACTGAAATACATTTCTACAAGAGTTATATACTCACATTTGGCGTTGTAATTTATTTATTTTTAAACATAATGACATGTATTTTCGAAATAAATGTGTTTAACTAATTAACCTTGACGGTTTTTAGTGTTTTTATGTTTTCTTGTTGTATAAATGAAAAAAAATAATTACCGCCAAACATTGCCCATTGAGGCAATTATTTAGAGAAATAAGTTATAATGAATAATTTGGCTATAACTAGAAAACTAAGTGGTTTCTGCGAATATTTTTCACATGAAGAGTTTTAACTTACAAAACAGACATTACGTTAAACAGAAACATATTAACTCATGAATTAGCTGGTAATAATGTGAATTTATATCTATTTAATTATGAACAATTAAGTATTTTATTAAAAAAATATTTATAATACACGAGAACATTTAAAAATCACATATAATCGAATTTTTTTATTTATAAGCACATTTAAAATGCATTGATTTAAATGTATTTATTTATTTTTTAATGGGAATTCTATTTTAAATCATTAAATCATATTTTACTTTCTATTTATCTCCGTATGGCTGTTCAAACATGATATGGATCCATATGTTTGCAAAAATAAAACAAATATAAAATATAATATGTTCTCGATTTTATTATCTGTTTTTAAATCAGGATCACGTACTTACCCTTGTTATCCTATTATGAGTATAAATAAACCATACAATTGTAGGAGGTTACCTTTTTTTTTTTTTTCGTTTTTTTTCTTTTTTTTTTTTAAACCGTTGTTTTCTTTATACGTAAATTAACTGCAGTTTATATTATAACATACAATATGTAATCTCCAAAGTTCACAATATCTATGTGTATAATAATTTTTGTTGTAATGTTTTTTGAAAATTAAATTCTCAATTTCAATAGGTACTAAGTATGTAGAATTTCAATAATATTTTACCAAGCTTATGGAACGGGATAGGCGTATGTGTGAAGTAAATGATAATTTTATGTTAATAATATTTATAAAATCGTGCGAAATACAATAACATAATAATTAATGATCATCACGGGCATAGATATATTGTGAAATAAATCGACTGTTTATATATAATAGAACGCGGTATGTCAATGACTCGATAATTATTGATGATTGATTAGTGGTCACTGTATTTTTGAGTTTTGGTATATATTTATAGTTAAAACTTTCGAAAAGTAATTCGAATTCGGTAAATATAAAACGTATACTCAAAAACAAGCAGAGTAAAATTTCAAAAAACAATATCATATATTAAATTATTCCAGATTATTTTATATATCGTAATAGTTTTTCATTAATTAAATGCAATTTAAATTTCATATAATTAATAAACAAAATATATTTTGAAAATAACAGTATAATATGTTTGGTCTAGAGTTTATATTTTGGGATTAGGTATATAATAATATAATATGTACTATGGTGGTCATTATTTGTTCATCAGTAAAAACAGTAATCTAAAATAACAGTATTTAAAATAAGTGGTTTGGTCAAAATGGTACTTACATATACTAAATTTTGGCTAGGAAACCTAAAATTTATTTATTATATAATTATATATATATATTACAATTATCGTTCATAAATTTTTAATATTATATGATCGTGCGCATTTAAATTCAGTATAATTCCACGTATAGGTTAATTTATTATTAGAAATTCTATCGTGGAAGTTTTCGAGACTTGAGAATTCAATATAATATAATACAGTTTCTGTGAATATTAAATATTATGGCAAAGTGTGCGCGAAATCTTGGCGCTCTTAATTTGTATGCACATACGTCTATATAGAGCAATTAAAATCAGCAGCGTACAACAATTTCTCGTTAGAGAATAATATAATACAGGCAGTTAAAAGCGTATAGAATCCGGAGTGGTATAATAATTTTCGTTTACAAGTTATTTTTTTTCAAACTTTTTCAAGTAGTTTTGGAAATAGTAGTAAAAATGAGTTTGGAAATAAAATATCTATTTAATGTTTTAAAAGCCAAGTGATTTTAAAGTTTGGTACATTTAGAAGCCGAGTAAAAAATTGTTTACTTTCAAATGAATAATTAGCATTTCGTTAATTAACAACAATGGTTCCCCAAAATTTCATCATTTAACAACAAAAGGAAAAACAAGTAATAACGCAATTTAAAATATTTAATAAAAAAGTGGTGATTGTAGATGTAAATTACTAAAACAGTAAAATAAACAAACAGTAATGTGGAATTTTGAATTTTCACATTTTCCATGATGATATCAATGGCAACTACTGATAATCACATTTTAAGCATCCCTGATAAACGAAAATTAATAAAATACTTAAAACGTATTTGAAAATGAATATAGGACATTTTTTTGTTTTGTGGCGGATTTCCTCTTTTACGAAGCATAGTAAATAAGCCATTTAGAGTTTTTTTTTGTAATTTTGTCATATAGCAAAATAAAATCGTAGACGCATATATGCATCAATAGTCTCTCAGTAGTGACGTTTCTTGATAACGTCTGAGGGGGGGGGGCAAAAGTTTTTGCATTTATATTCTACATATAACATTTACATTTAGGTCTCTAAACATACGTTTTTATCAAGATAAACATATTTTTTATTCGATATAAACTAATACTTTGTAACTATGCATACCGCGTAAATGTAATATTATATAATTATTAATCTTATAGTTTAAGTAAAAATAAGTCTAATGATAATATATAAGAAGTTGATGTATTATTCGATTAATAAGTATAATATATTGTAGTATACAGTTAATAGAGAAGTAAAGAAAAAAAAGAGGAAGTAGGTATGGTATTTATTGATCTATAAAAGGCGTATGATTGGATTCCTAGAGACAGTTTGAAATGGACATTAATCGTTACCAAAGTTGTACGTGAATGAAATTGAAGACATAAATTAAGGGGCAAGTGCAAGAGCAAGGAGTTTGTATGGAGAAACTGAGGTTTTTATAGTCAGAGTGCACTATGGTGCATGCTGTTTGCAGATGATATATTGTTGGTTGGTGATAGTCTTGAGAAGGTGAATGGTGGACTGGAAAAGGACTGGAGTGGAAAGAAACTTTTGAGGGGAAAGGATTAAGGATTAATAGAAGTAAAAAATAATATATAGAGTATATTTTTAAAGAAAAGCAAAATGGAGCAAATAGGGAAAAACATGTAATGAAGTTGATTGGGGATGTAGTAGGTGAGGTTGAGAGGTTCAAGTATTTAGGATTTATTCTATCAGAAAAATTGTAGTTTTAAGGAAGATATGATAGGATTAAAAGGGGGTGGATAAAGTGGAAAGAAACGTCAGATATTTTGTATGACAGGAGAATCCCAATTGGATTAAAGGTAAATTTTATAAAACAGTAGTGAGTGTGACAATGATGAGTATGTTAAAATGGATAAGCGGAGTGACTAGAGAGAATAAAATAAGAAATTAATATATAAAAGGTAGTGGAGATAGTAGTTTGTAGTAAAGGTAGGAGTGGCTCCAACTGTAGACCAAATAAGACAGCCTAGATTGCGATAGCTAGGTCTTCTTTAAGGAGGAAGAGACAAAAACTGTAAGAATAGTAAAGGAATTACATATGAAAGGAAAGTAGAAAAGAAGAAGACCAAAAAGGGGTAAGGGAATGTAATAATGAATTATATTAGGTGCACAAGTGTAAGTAGGGAGGATCGGGAGATCGAGTTCAGTGGAAGTTGAGAATAATGTGGCGGAACTAAAATAGTAGTAAAGAGGGTGAAGGAAAAAAATAAAAGGAAGAAAAAGATATAACTGAGACCTAACTATTATAATATACATATACATTAAAAAATTAACATTTTTTATGTAAATATTTCTATAATTTTTGTATACTCGTATGCATTAATATTGATATCTTTATGCACATACAATAGCTCTAAACCACTAAGCTTAAAAAAAAAAATAAAAGGGTTAATGGAAGGCGATCCCCCTGTAAAACCGTCACTGACCTCCAGTATTGGTATAAATTAATTCCAGAGCTCCAAAATCATATCCATGCTCTGGATTTAATTGTATATCTTTTTTTTGAGATTTTGGGACATGGGCATTTTGTTTTTAAATTAAATTAAAAATTCCAGTCAGATTTTAAACCGGGTTAAGACTCGGGTTTAAAATAATATAATATATATATATAATAAATTTTAGTTGATTTATAAGTTATAAACAAGAAATTAAATTGATAATATTCGTCTTATAATTTCAGAAGTATCAACGTTGTTTTATTATTTTGAGTATAAAAATAATGTACCATTTTTTATAAATTAGTTACCTATTATGAATATGAAATATAAAGAAAATATACATAAAATCCATATAATCAGTTTTTAGAAAATTTCTAATTTTAATAATATAAATAACTTTATTGAAGTATAACATTATAATAATTATACATTTAAAATGATGAATATGATTTTTTGTGATACATATATTTTTTTGTTTAATAATATTAATCATGTCAATATATTTTTTTTTCAGGTAAGTGAATAGACAAACGATCGAGATATTATTTTGTTAAAAAAAAAACAAGTATTACGTATAAGTTTGTATGTTATATCCACTAAATTTCACATATTGGTAAGTTACTGCCTATTCTATATTATTATTAAATGAAAATTATTTACTATATAATAACATAATGTTATAATCATGAACCTATTTAACGACTTCCCCATAATTTAACAATGTTTTGTGATTTAAAATACAATGAACATTGATTTTAAAATACAAACTAGAGTTACAACATAACATGCGTATAAAGCACGCTAAATCCTAAAAAAACAATTTAGCTATCTTAGTAAAAATTTAAAAATTACCTATGTTTGTACTATAGTTATAATACATACAGTAGAAAAATTCTAGTTAGTGGAATCACTTTGTGGGTAGACATATTTAGTTTGAAATATAATTAATATTGATAAATCATATATTTTTAATAAAACGATTATAAATATAATAAAATTATTACAGTTAAAATGTTTTTAATGCTTCTATGATGTAGGTTCCTATGTTTAATAGGTAGTAAAATACTAGTGCCCGAATAAAATATATTTTTTTTTTTTAACGTTATGACAATTTAAACGTTACTGAATTTTTTATGGTTTTCGTCATGCTAATTTAAATGTTTTTAAATTATTTCATTTATCGTGGTGTTTTTTTAAATTTTTTGTTATCTATTTCAATCTTTTTTTGACATGTTTAACGTTATTTTTATATATGATATTATTCGTTTTATGCGTCACGCCATTGAGGACCCATTATTTGTTTTTAATACTATTATTTTAGCCACTATTAAATATTTTCGTTTCTGATTGCTTCTATTATATTATTATAAATGTAATTTTTCCAATGTTTAATTTTATAAGATATATAAATTTCTTAACCCGTTTTATTTCCGTGTTTATCGAATAATTGAACAATCTCTTCAAAGTGCCATCCTAAATATATTAGCTGCCAGTAAATGGGTATATATATGTTTTTCTAATTAAAAGTTGCGTACAAAAATATATACATATATACATATTACATATAAATATATAAATAAATAAACATTGTAAAAAAAAGTGGTTTCTCGGTCCACACTAAATCCAAAATGTGTAAAGCTTAAAATATAGGGTCTCATATTAGTAGGGGGGGGGGCGTAAATTTAAATTGGAACAATACTCGATGCCAAATTCTGACACACACCCATATAAATAATAGGCATATCTTGAACGTATCCGAGATTAATATTTTGTAAAATTTGTCGCCCATCCTCGTCCAAATTATTGCCTGGCAACACCTCGAATGCAGTATGCGCCACCGATGGGTAGGCAGATGGAGAGGGGTTGGGTTGTAGAATTACGCGGAATGACCTCGCCGGAAAATCTCTGTTAACGGGCGGTTTCTACTATAATGCGGAACTGTTCCCCCGGAAGAACGTTACACACGTATGGCCGGTACGTAAAAAAACAGCCTCTAAATAGTGGACGGAGGACTGGACGCATTATGTTTTGGTAACGTCAGTAATAATAAAATAAAATATATCATACGTAAAAGGAATTTTTCGGTTAGGCGAAGGGATCAAACAAATTTCTACCTACGTTTATGAATTTACGTATTTGCATTTCGATTTAATGAGTACGCAAACACGCGATTTGCATTATGAATGAGCGTCCTCTTACCGGTATATTGGTAATGCGCTACGAGTGGTAAATACAACAGTCGAATGTTCATATTATAACATTATCGCACACTTATTTCACATCACTCGACACGTCCTATACGCCAATTTCGTACGCCTTACCGCGCCAAGTATATATACTCGTATATATATATATATATGGCGGGCCTCGTTTGCGCAATTACCGGGCGCCGGCGACGAATATTGCGGCAAATCAGAGTACACAATGAACGCTGGGTGTTTGTCCTCGCGTGTCTCATTACTCCGATCGTCTTGCCAGGAAATTGAACACCTCTCTGTACACGTATAAATCGTAATGGATTCATCGCCATTTGTGGCATACCATCGATATGGCGCACCATCATCCGCCGACGGTTCGCCGCCGAGTCTTCGCCGGTAAATATCCGCCGGCTGATTGACGACGACCGACGATGGCACTCAAAAACAAAGGGTGGCCTAGTCTTCCGAAATTAATACCTTAGGAGACGGTCTGACACGCCGAGGGAATACTGGCCGCGGGGGGAGTAACACCGATAGTCAGCTGCAGTCGTTTCCGCGGTACATGCGCGCGCAAAATGTTCGCATAAAATAAAACGTCGTCGGGACGTACGCCCACTCGCACGCACTCCCGCGTCTGTGTTCATTTCTCTTTCTGTGCTATATGCGTGTGTGTGTGTTGTGTGTGTTTGAGGGCGCGAATAGTGGTTATAGGAGTGTATGGGCCAGGAGGGGGTTGGGTAACAAAAGGTTAAACGGGCTATAGCAGGCGAGATAAAACAGACATTGCCGCAAAAACCGTGTGTATACCCACTTATAGTGTACGTGTGCGTGTTCCGAGCTTTTTGTTTTCTCCATTTAAAAGGGAATAAAACTGGGATGGGTGTCGGGTCGGGGCGGGGGAAAAATTCCAACACGTCGTCGCATATAGTGTACACACATTTGTAACGTGGCCTGCGTTCATCAATTACGATTGACGTTTTATTTATCAGACCTGTCAATCACGTGAACCTCTTGATTTTTTTTACACCACCAGCAGCCGAATCTTCAAAGTTTACTCTGACTTCTCCGGCTCTGACTCTGATTTATATACATATCATATACGTATATGGGACGTATATACGCTACGATAAACGCTATCAAAGTGATTTCGCTTGTGGAAAGGGGAAGAGGGCGAGGACTCGCACGAGAATTCTTTTTATGCCTCCGGAAACTTCTAACAACACGCCTGGAATGTCCGCTGTCGAGGTATTTTGAGATTTTCATCATCTCCCGTTTGATGATGTGCCCTACAGGATGGTCCTACATTTTTCAACAAACATTTGTAATAGTTGTGTTTCAATCAGTACCCGTTTGATGGGCGCGCTGATTTAATGTGTGCACATATAGTTTATAAATACCATTTTGTACACTAATATATAGTGACTACCTATATTTCGAAAACCAAAAAATGGGAAATTTTTTCCACCCCATATATCCCCTCCAACCGAGCTCTTTCCATTACCGTTCTAATTTTACTATAAACGATTGAAAATTATTTTATAAATTGAGTTTTGATAGGCTAAAAACAAAGCCATTTGCGTAAATTGTCCACCAAAATTGAGAAATTGATTTAAAAAAACGACAAAAAAGTGTCAACTATATATATTTATGAAAAAAAAAAAAAAAAAAAAAATTTTAAATGTCAACTCCATTTTTTACTTTTTACATTATTTATAGTAAATAAAAAAAAGTGTAAAATAAACGCTACCTATTTTTTAAAATAAACAGGACTATAAGCGTCCCGTTAGAAGTTTTTAGGGACAATGGTACGTGATGCTAAAAAAATAGAATGTATGGTATAAATAATATATAGGTACCCTATATTAATATAATCTTATTTTCCATTTAAATATGATTTTTATTAATTTAATATTTTTTCCACTTTTTCAATTAACATATTATTCACTAATCATTCCTAAACTTATTAAATATAATTAAACTTAATTGAGTTCATTTTTTTAAAAATATATCTTTGATTATTTGTAATTTTTCATTGTAACTGAAAATGTTATGAAATGAATCTACATTATATATATATATATATATATATATATGTGTGTATAATATATGTATAATCTTACAATATAAAAATGATATTGTCCAAAAATGCTGATATTTTATTGTATTATTGCCCAAAAGTGTTATGATTTTGGCTACTAGTGCTCTAAGTGACTTTTGACTGGTATTTACAAGACGTGCTCTAATTAAAAGTACCTTTACATAATTTGGCTTTATCTACATCAATATTGTCTTTTTCATAATTTGTTTGAGTATAGGGTCAAAATACAATCAAGGATTCAAAAGCAATTAAAAAATACTATTGAAAAATTTTTTTAACAAATTTTATCTTTTTTACCTATTTTAATTTAAAAAGTGTAAAAGTGTATATTCCAGTGTTTATTTTATCGTCGCCAGCAACGTATTAATGCAGAAGAAATACGATACGAGAAGCAATTTTACGGATGATTATGCGTTGCCGTAATAGAATTTATAATTTATTTTATTGGTTCATCCTGTATATAATATTATATGGGTCTACCGTGATTTTGTGGAAAATGACTCGGCCAATACGATTTTTTAAATTATTATTTTTTTACGGTTCAACGCAGCAGCCGGACGCCAATTTTCACCAGAATCATCCAAGCTTATAATAAAAAATTAAATATATATATATATTATAAAGCGTATAATCCTCCGACGGTGAAAAACTTTTCCTTGGTAATTTGTTTCTCGTAGAATAAAGAAACGCCTTTACCGTAATATAATAACAACAACGAAAAAGTTTAGCCCATGAATATTGAGAATGACAACAAAACCGAAAACTTTGAATTTATACAGCTATATATACCTGTATATACAGCTATTTTTCTGCACATTGCTACCACATCAATATTATAATACGTACAATGTACAATATTATAAACATAATAATTGGTTCATTTTGTGATATATTAACTATTACTGTTTAGAGCACAGGAGTGTCTAAAATTTTTATAATCTAGTGAGTTACGTTTAAAATTTGAAGCCGCGGTAATTGGTCAATATTAAACCCTCGTTTATTTTTAGATTCTAAGCATAGTGACTAGCGTGGGAGCTAGTGGTTTTACAATGATATTTATTTTATTTTTTCTCTGTTAACAAATTTGCTACCAGAAGGAGTGCACCGATTTTTATATAGCTTATCTTGTTCATAATAATTAACAGTTTAACATCCTCTTATTTTCCTAACTCTAACATGCTCATGATTACACCTTCGTATATATTAGGCGAGTCGAAGATAGTTCATAATAGCTATGAAAAGTACAGATACCAAATTATTGGACGGGTTTGGTAATTATGGCCGGCTTGCACCAGACATCAAACCACCAGTTGGAAAATAATCTTTTTTTAAAGCTTTTTAAATTTTTTCCACAAAATTAAATATGTCGAGATATTTAAGGCCAAATAACTGATAAAATGCTAAACCTGGAAATTAAAATATAACGTTAGTCTTGCATTACTTTAACTTAATTTAAAAAATCGACGGGAAAAACTGTTTTTCCTATTCTGAGCGTAGCGAGGGAGTTATAGTGATTTAACAATGATGTTTCATTTTTTTTTCAGGTCCACGTGCATTTAGCGCATGTTTTATAGTAACTTTGCACGTATGAAATTGATGCTTTTTTAAGCCATATTTTACTCTTCAATAAAGGCGGGAAAAAATACTTTTATACTTTTTTGTTTACCTTATGATGTATAATTGACACATACTACATTAATTATAGGTATTTACTCATTATTCAATAAAATTTTTTATACCTACCTACTCAGGATATATAATCAAAGGTTATAATATATAGTTATAGACTGTAATAAATAAAGTATGTTAAGTATAAAGTTGACTTAAATACTTATATAAAAGTGATAATTAAAACAATACCCATTGACCAAATTACCTAAACTACGCTTTTGGGTCAACTGTCAACCTAACCCCTTTTGATAAAAGTCATTCTCGTTATCTGTATTATCGTATATATTCCTCTCAGTTATCAAAACAACGATTCGGAGGTTGTTGGGAATTGAGTAATTCTGTAATTCAAAGTTAAAAAAAAAACATTTACTTATTCCTAAAATAATATAATGTCATAGATTTTATCTCTATACATATATATCTTCTGTCCATGTGTAAGTATTCAAACTCCTGCTAAACTGCAGGACCGATTTTAATTGAATTTTATGTGTATTAGAGTTGGTCCTTTGATGGTTTGGATTCATAATTGGATCGGGTAGGTGGTGCTGCAATCGGGTTCTAGGAAATTTATTTTTATTTTTTGAGGACTAAAATATTTTTTTTATTTTTTTAAGATTTTTCGCATATAATAACATATAACTTCAACATTTCACCTCTCACCACAATATTTTTAAAATACAGAAAAGTTTATATAAGGATTAAAATAATATTTAAAATAAAACAATTTAATTTGGGCGATGCCGGGTAATTCAGCTAGTTATAATATAAAGTTTAAATGATAATTTAATGTTTTATTTTTAGTAAATTAAAATTTATATATCAATTTAAATATTATAAATTGTAATATACACTAACTTAGAATACAAAATATATTTTTTATCCTTTAAAATCCTTTTCAAATTCACTAATGGCACTATTTATAGTTTATTTTAATGTATTAGTTTAGATTTTATCAGATTTTTTTATGGATTTAGTTATTGTAATAATAATAATAATAATAATAATAATTACTTATATATTTAATGGCTGTTTCGTGTAATTACATTGTCTTGTAATTATGTCCTGTAACGTTCGGCAGGTGACTTTTTTCAACAATCAAAATACTATAGTTGCTTTAGAATAACTTACTAAGGATTTACCAAAATTACATAACTTTTATTCAATTTTACCTTTACTAAATTATATAAGATTCTCGACTTCATATTTTAGCTGCATAGTTATATATTGTTTCTGAAACGATTATTTTCCAATGGGCATGGTGCACGATTTATATTCCCCTTAATCATAGAACGGTTTATTTAAAAACAAAGCGATGGTTATTATGTTTTATGATATTTTAAATTTTCTATGGTATTTTGTTAGAATTATATCAATAATATTAGATAATTGAAATGTCTTATACATTTTTTTGTATCAACTTTTTCAATATTGTTTCTGGAGTAAAAATGCTTACGCTACATTTTTTTATCTGGATTTTAGATGATGTAATACAGTTACAGAATTATTAGTTTATAGTTTATGGGGTATACGAGAAAAGAGTATGTGATTATATTTCAATTTACAATTAGTTTTCTCCTCGACCATTTGAATATATAATAATACAAACAAGATTAAGTGGTGATTTTCAAAAACCATTTAGTATCATAATACTAGGATTTGAAAGTTATTTTTTTTAAAGCTTTCAAACTTTTATCTTAATGCGGATTAGTGAACAAAAATGCACTCCATAACACTTATTTGCATGTATCCTTTTGGAAAAGTTTTTAATACTTCTGGTAAATGGAGCTGATTTAATACATGGAAAAACATAAGCCACAAAAGCTATATGTGCTATACTTATATATATATATAGTTTAAAGGTGCTTTTTTCTAACCCCCTCCACAGAGTAGACACTATACTTTATGTGGTCTTTAGGAAAATGAAACTGTGCAGCCGGTATAATAATTTCAACACACCTAGGCCCTTAACGATACATACCTACGTACTATTGAACTACCTGTAGGAGATTACTGTATACTATTGTTAAAAATAGTTTACATATAACCATTAAAGCGTACACTTGGTAAAATGTTTAGAAGTTTCACAAAAGCAATATTTCTCTTTTACTTTGTCGTATTCAAAATGTATTTAAAATTTAAAAACAATTTGTATATGCTATATGTAGGCAGATTATAGGTATAATAATAAATGTAAATGGTCTTATTGGAATTATGTTTTATTGCTTTAAATTAATATGTTTCTATGTTATGTTGTGTTATGTATGTTCAGTGCTCGAATTAAAAAAAATTATATTGTTTAACGTTATGACAATTTAAATGTTAACAAATTCTTTCCATTTATCATTGTGTTTTGTTAAACTTTTCCTTTATCGTTTTTGTTATCTATTTCAATTATTTTTTAACACATTTAACGTTATTTTTATGCTTTCAATATTTATATAAATATGGCTAAATATTATATTTGCTGGTATGTTATTAAGCTCAATGTTCATAAAATTTGTCTAGCAAAATTCGATTATATTATAGATTAGAAATTTTAATATTTTAAATATATTTATTTAGTTATATATAGCTACTAGAATATTCTATTATAATATCATGGATATGGTAGGTACCTAAAGATTAATTGATTAGTTTCAAAGTCATTATAATGTAATAACAAAAAATAATAGGATACTATAGTTAGGGCAAAAGATAATGAGAATTACTGGCCACACCTCCTAAAATACCTGTACCTATGTAAGTATACCCATATTTTTGATTACCTTTTCCTATTAGAGGAAGTATTGTTCGGGGTCATGGCCAATTATACAGATTTGAGCTTTATAATTAATTTGCAAATATAAAAAATTGGTCTTACACATAATATAATTCATTATCTGTCATGAACAAAACACCAAAGACGTAAGTCCACTGAGGCCCAGGAACGTGGAGGAAATTATAAGTTATTTACTGAATAAAAAAACACATTTTTTATTCGACAAAAGATAACGACAACATGGAGACGATTTCAACGTATAGATTTCCATGGCCTTCCAAAATTCGGTAAGCTTCTGATTATAATAATAATGCACATGCAGATCGACACTAGGAGATTGAGTGACAACGAGCCTTTAGAATGACATTTTATGTTGGTTTCTGGTGTTGTTATAGTCTCTAGCGTGTCACTGTTTATTGACAACAAACAATATTATAATTATGGGTGCAGTATAAGTATGTTATTATGGTCAAATATTTTTCTAATTTACATAGTACATTGATATGCTAATATAATATAATATGTTTAATTAAACATTATAATGTTCATGAAGGTGTTAACTTAATATTTTATTTTCTAATGCAATATATTATGATATATGGATATTATGGCAATAAATAGATTGAAAAAATAACGAATTTTACTGTTTTATCATACTCTATATATTCTTACTCCACTGTATATACTATATGTACCAACTCAAAGTAGAATTACTTGAGTACGCGTATCCGTATGTGCTACTCTTAAAAGTTAAAAGCGATTCAAGACTTTATTTTTTTAAATTTGTAAAACTAATCCATTCGAAGTTTCAAAGGAATTGTCAAGTTTATATTTAAAAGATTGCCCTATGTTTCGAAAGTTCATACAAAAAAAAGTTCATATCAAAGTTCATTAAAGTAAGTTAATGTATATTATATTATATTTTATATTTTGTTTTATTTCGAACTTTATTCAATCTATATTTTTTGAATAGGTACCTAGTATTTTAAATTTCTATTATAAATAGAGTTTGGTGAGTTTTAGTTGATATGATAAGTATCTTTGTTTTGAGCTATATGAGGGAATAGATTGTATATATATAAAGAAATAATATAACAATAAAAATAACATAGTAAAACCCAAGTAAATAGAATGTTTCAACGTTAAATCTTCTCTTCATTCCCTTCATTCCTATGCTCGCTTGAGCACACCTCGAAGTGTGACCTTTTGGAGCACCAAAAACACGTTTCATTAATCGTGATGCCCATTTAACGAGAGGATTCCATCTATAATGTTTACATCGTCACAGAGACCCAGAGACAAATAAATAACGAGCCACATCAATATTTGTTTCCGTGTGTTTTTTGTCCATTTCTCACGTCTCTTTTACTCAAAATATTCGTGTGGAGGTATTAATTTTTAACATTTGCAACGGTTTAATAACATCCCTGGCACATCGATTGGGCATTCGTTGCGTGTTAATATATATATATATATTTATTTATTTATTTATGTAAATAATTTACAATAGGGTTTTTTAGTCCAATGGTATAACGCCAATATATACTCTCTGCGCATACGGAATGACAAACAAACTTGTACCTTTAATCATCTTTATTCGAAGCATTAAAACGTTTTCTCTAAGTTCGGGCACTAACTACTTTTCGAAACTAAATGACTAGGTACTATATAACGAACACAGAAACATTTCAGATACGGTATTCTATGTTCGTTTAATCTACGTGACTAGTCTTACGTATCCAGCCCCGTTACATTAAAACATATTACAATAATGCTTATAAAAAACTTAGAGTGAAGTTTAATTTACACAACACTATCGATATAGACGACTACGAGTAGGTAGGTAAGAGTTAGGAATGGAATAAATCGAAATACAAGTTAAGCTTAGAAATAGGCAGGCGGGTATCACACAAGAGAAGTATAAAGACTATAAACGATTTTACAGTAAGCTTTTGTATTAAAGACACTAATTAAATACATATAAATACATGTAAGAAAAAAGAACTGAACAGATGGCTTGACTAAAATAACATTTCAAAATTTTTAGTACTAATAAATACAAAATGTATACTGTGAAAAACATATTTGCCTTAGAAATGGAATTTGAATTAAGCTAGCTTCACCAAGTGAAGTTAAAAATTTGGTTTTGACTTAATTACGATTTTTGGGAAGGGATTAGTGGCTACAACTTTACCTCGCATCAATCAGAGCTCATTATTCATATTTAAAATAAATATTTTATTATTCACAATTAAAAATTATTTCAATCTATGCATAGTAGACTTACTGACGATTTTAAAATTCCAAAAACAGCACTAAAAATAAAACGAAATTTCTATTAGGCAATAAGGTTGTTTTGGTGAAAAATGTATGAGCCTTTGCAAGGGACTGAATTACAATTTAAATTATTAGCTCAGTATGAAGCTAGGTAAACTGTTAAAAATAAAAAAATATTTATTAAACCAACTTCACCATTTTTTGTTCAAAAGTCTGACAGGATTATTTTCTTAATAACTAGACAGTTCATATAATTATTCGTTGATTATATATTTCCTTAAATAATATATACTTGTTAACTATAAGTATATTATTATTATTACTTAATAGTCTCCATTCATTATTGTCATTACATATAATATATGTGTATATGTATCCGGTGTTATCTGCTCAATTTATTAATTTTATAATAATAATAATAAAATCTGTGACTCCGGATGTCATGCCGGAGAAATAGATTTTTCAACTATAGTGATCGATAAACTATAATGGGGATAAGTAGAACAGACAAAATTGAGACAATGATAGAAGCCATTAATCTTGTATTTTAAATAATTTAGTTTATTTTGATCTTGTTTTGTGTCAAAAATACAACTTAAAACTCTTTTAAATAAGGAAAAAAACGTTTGTTTATTGTTAACAAGGCACTACTTTGGTTTTTGTAAACTGTTACCTAATACATATCCCAAAACGTTAAATATGTTAAATTAAAATAGTTGATAGAAAATATGCCCGGCACATTATTTATTTAAAATTTTAGGGTTTATTATTTATTTTCTATATAGAGTCTATCTAAAATTAGTACACATATAGAAAAGTGATGTCTATAAATTTTAAGGGTAAATATAAATTTACGTACATTTTACGTTCTTTTTTTTACAGTAGGTACTTAAAATTGAGTGACCCCTCATTTTAAATGTTTTTACTAGTGCAATAATTTTTATTTAGCTTTATACAGTGTATAATATATTGAATAATTATAAAATCAAAAAATATTCTTTTGCTGTGAAAAATTTTAGAAGTAGATAGTAAAAATAAAAAAAATTTTTTTGTTTTTATACATATAAATGATTAAATAATTGTAAAAAAATTAATTGTTATGAGATTATGAAATAACATACAAAATTAATTTACAAAATTCACTTGAAAAAAATGTAGGTACCTACATATATATCAAAAAAAAAAAAATTACCAATTTACGTATATTTCATATCTATATATATATATCTATATATATAAAGCTATTTTATTTTGAATACCAACTACTTTTATGTGATAGGTTATTATATATAAACTGCAATATTGAATATATTTTACTAAAACTAAAGTGCAACTTTATTAATACAAATCAACACATGAAATTAATGTTATTCAAATTATCGTATTTAAATTATATATAGTTAGATTATCATATTTAAAAAGGAAATATAAATATGTTATCAAATAAAATAATTCATAAGTGAATATTTGTATTAACAGGTCTCGACTAAATAATCGAATAAAAATATAGTCCAATAGCCAATTCAATAATGAATATGATTATTTTTAGATTACTTTGAGTATCAGTACTTTGAAAATTCATTTTACGAGTTAGTATATTATTTATACGATTAAACTTCAATACATTTAATGGTACAAGACTTGATCATTTATTAGATATACCTACACGGTTATACATCGACTCATGCCAGTAAATCGTTAACGAATACTTTAAATTCGGTCAGGTGGTCCAAAGTAAAAGCTGCAATATTTTTGAATTACCTACATTGAAAGATACGCATAAAAATGTTTTATTGGATTTCAGTCCTAAAATATAGCAAATATGATGAAATCAGGTATTCAAGAATTTATTTATTTATTCATGAATATACGATGCATGTAGTGTAAATATTTTGAGTATCTTATAACAGTGATAATGGATAGTCCGAAGAAGTTTCGTAAATTTTTAAAAGAATAAAAACGAAAACTACTGAAATAAAAAGTCATCATAATTAATACTCATTTATTAATTGTGTGAGTAAATTTAACTAACTAATAATTATAATTGTATCGTAATTATTTTGAAAATAAAATGTAAGTATATCTATTGAAATATAACACGCCGAAGATTCAAACAAATTATTATAATGTGTTCGTGAGTTAAGGATATATTATATTTAGTACTTATCTACTTTAAAAAAAAAAATATTCGAGATCCAACTATTGTTTACATAGGACATCGAAACAAGATGTTTGTACAGTAATAATTCTGGTAGAATTTTGGGTATAATCATGTTTGGATAGATAACTTAAGGATCATTTGTTTGATCAAAACCAATATTCTTAAACTTCACTATTTATTTTAAATTGATGGTTATTGTGGTAAAGTATATTTGTGGAAAATTTTGATAAAAAATAATACTTTGTCTTCTTTAAGATTATTTGAGCATATTAGAACAATAGTTATAGATAGTAATGGGACTAATATTTATTTCTGGTATTATGAGGTATTATATGCTCTACGATCGACAAGAATTTATATCGGGAAGATTTAAAATTGTTTTCTATTAGAGAAATGTTATCAAATAAATAAATAGGTGATAATAAAACTATAAATAGGTAACCTATTTATGATGATTTGGTGAAATAAAATAACATGCGAAAAGTAGTATATTTTTACTAGTTATGTTGGTGTAGTATAAAATTACTGGTTTCAATACATAAACTATTGACGATCAAATATAGACAGATACTCACTTAAAAAATATGTAATCGTCGTAATAATTTTATACTTACATTTTACAGCTATAGATTTTGCTCTATATTTTGAATTAAACACATCCCAACAATACTAAATGATATGTATGAGCTATAAGTAAAGTCATTTTTAAAATTATTTTTTGTAGAAAGATATAACTGCTAATAATTACTTGTCAGATTATAACACATAATTTACTAGATTCATCTTTCATATTGGAAAAAGGTTGTATAAATAGTTAGTAGTTATATTATTATATTATTATTTTGTATTAAAGTATTTAATTTAGATTAACATCTGCTTATGTAAATATATGAACGATGTTCGATATAATCTAAAACCACAAAAACAAATAGGTATAATCTTTAAAAAATTAAATAATCTATTAAATTAATTATATCTTTTAAAATATTTTAAATGACGAGTGTATTAATAATTAAAATAAACCATAAATCTTCGTTAACACAAAAAAAATCGTATATGATAATTTTAAAAAAATGAGATTTTATAGTATATAGGTATACTCATTGAATCAGGAAAAAAAATCATAACATGACTAAACTTTTATAATGCTATAAAAATAAAATCGCATACGTGTAAACATTTTTGAAATACCTCCTATATGCAATGAAAATATTGTTAACATAATGTTTTTGTCACATTCGACACAATTTTATCATTATAATATAAATGTTATTAGATCACTAAATATAATGTTAATATTATTTATTCAAATTTACAATCATTTTCCAAAATTATACTAACTGTTATACAACCGCACAATAAAAAAAAAATCCAGTCAATAGTGGTTGGAAGCACTTTGCTCGTCGGGTAGGACACACCCGTTACCCGATACTATTTGGTGGTAGATATATTGCATTTGAAATGAATGATAATTCATTTCATTCAATAAAACGGTTCTGTGCAAAACTTCGGTAAATACAGTACCTAATTAATATCAGTAAAAAAAAAATAATTCTAGTAGATTTTATGAAGTACATTATTATTATTAGTATTATGTACCTATATGATTCAAATACATACTCTATTCAGTAAACATTTCAAATGTAGAATTTTTTTGAATCTCCACGGAAATAAGCTTTTTAATAATTATTCCTTCAAAAAATCACACTTTTATTGTACATATCTAATCAAATTTACCACCGAAAAATGTTACATATATAATTATTGAATCAATTCTTCTAATCAGCAAGTTGTTTCTAGTAGAAGGAGATAATAAAAAAAATTAATATCAATGTATAATACCACTAGCTTCCTCGCTTCGTTCATAATCGATAAATGTTACAACAATTTTATCTCTCTAATAGTTATAAAAGACATAAATAACAAAGTGGTTTTATTAAATTACATTTACTTTGTATGTAAAATGTCAATAGATATTTAATAAATTACATATAGATAAACGTTAATTTGAACAAAAATGTTTGTCGACTGTAAAGTGAAAATAATTTTGTTTGTTTAATCAGTATTTTCATCAATATTTTTAAGGTTATTTTTCAATGAAATATAAAAACAAATAGAACTCATATGACTCGTGTACAATTATTGGTTAATAATTAAATTCATGTCTAATTCAAATAATATATAATATTTATATGACATTGTTGGAAACTTAAAAAGAAACAATCGATCAATTGTGCCATTGATATACAGTATATCATTCCAGATAACATTTACATATTTCAGACATGTTGTTAAGTACAATAGTATACAAAGATATAAAAATGAATACAATATGTGTGTAATATTTTCTTTTTATATTGTTAATATATTAAAAACATTTTAGCAATATATCCATGGTAGAGAAATACAGCATTGGGACAATATGGTCGATTTCAAATTATATAGTAACCCTTTACGGATATATTGTGAAAATATTTAATCACAACATTGATTTGCAAAAGAAAAGCAGGAAAAAGAGAAAAAAAAAGATATAATGGTATGTCGGAACCCCTCTTGATTATTGTACTACCATACTAGTATTGAACCCATAGCGACGGGCGATGGAAGTTCAAAAAATATTTCGAAATGATTTATCTTTGCATTGAATTCCAAAAAATATAATTATACGTAATCCTGTTTAAGAGACAATATTTTCATTTTCTTCATTAATAGTTAGTAATTAGTATATTAGTTTTACAAGTATACTAAATGTATGAGACGAATTTGGCCACCATTTCTTTTTTTTTTATTGTCTTATATAAAATTTTTTATAGTCTATGTAGTATACAAATTAAGTAAACATCTTGCTTTCACAATCGTTTTGTAATTATTTTCGTCGAGACTACCGTGACCACTATTCCCAAAATCGACTATCAAAATATTGACTTACGACCATCGACTCGAGTTTAACTTGTCTTGGTGGTTTTTATAGCTTGTATAATCCGTGTGAAATGTACACAGGCGATTAGTACGCGGGGTGCTGTATTATTGGTATTATTTGGTGTACAGATCACAAATAATTCGGTTGTAAAACGTAAATCGTTACAAATATGTAGAAAAAGAACAAAAGTCGCTCGTACGATTTATGATTGGTTATAAAAAAAAGTGTAAAGTGAGATGTATTGGTTCTAATTACATTAAGAACTGCCCGGGAAATTATTTCAAAAATGCGATCGATATTATTCAGGGGCAAGGGTTATAATATAATATACTTATATACGTATATTATTACGAAATAATCACACACCGAAAGAATGTACGCGTTCGTTATGAATTATCGGATGTCGTCGTTACTGTATAACACGTATGGTACATAGACATTATTATATATAAGTTTTTTGTTTTCATAACAAAAGTAAAAATAAATCAATTTTTAGAGACTGCAGAGACCTTATAAATCATTTTTAAAACAAACGGCGCGCAGGTATTGGGTATATGATATTATTATATACGAGTATACAATTCATGTTGGTGCATGTGTGCATTGTATTTTGTGGTAGGTACATCAATAAAGGACACGTGGGTGAAACGAAAATGACGAAAGTAAAAATATAGCGAAAAAGCAAACGAAAACCCGCTGTATACTTACGTACACGTTTGTCAGTTACAGTACCTATTATAGTATGGTGTAAAAAGAAACTTTCGAAATCCATCACTTTTCCGTGTTTACAGTCGGACATGGTTTTATTGTTCTGTTCCGTGACGAAACTTTCTGAACTTTACAACTTTGAATAATGTCACCCCGTACAGTAATTATACACTCTGTAATATACATTTTATTTTTATGGTCTGTATATTAGTCATTTTATTTATACAACAGAATATATATATATATATAATCGTTTTAGCCAGCGACGGATCTAATAATCATTTAAGGGATGGGGGGGAGGTGGTCGAAATGGAATAATTGAAAAATAAATGGCTAATCCCTATTTAAAATCAATTTTATACTCCTAAAATAATGATAAAAAAAAACTCGCCACCAATCAAATCCACCTCTGGTTTTAGCACTGTAGTACTTTATCCATACATAATATATATATATATATATATATATATATATATAAATGTATATATGATAATATTCATAAGGTTATGTTTAAAAAAATACATATGAAATAATCGCGTTTATCCGGTACACATGAAATATAAATTTATTTCCAATTTTCAACATTCCGGAGATATATGGTATATCACGGTAGTGACCATCCAAGCATCATATTTGGGAATATGCATACATATCCCCCCATTCAGTTCACCATATTTAGATTCCAAAACGTGATTACCTTATAGAAAGTGCAACCGAAATTTGATTTATCGACAGAACACAATAATATATTTTATGTATGGTTATCCGAGGATGAAAACAACTATGGGCACCCCAAACTATACCTGTATAATATAGTGAGTAGAATAAAAAAATAGTTTTATAAAAAAAAACATACAGGTAGATAGGTATTGGATAAAAATGTATTTTTTTATAATTATATAAACTGTGCTACAATCATAAAATCAAATTTAATATTCCTATTCTCTTTTATAATTCCTGTAGGTGTTTAGGTATTGATATATTTTTTGTGGTTGTTGAGGGAATTTATATTATTAGATTATGATCGAAAAAAGTGAATAAATCGAGAAATGTTAGATAGGCTGATAATTAGTTAGAAATAAAAAAGTTTCCCCCCTATATGAAAAATTAACTGTTTGAGCATATTAGATTTCTAGATTTGTACACATTATATTATTAAGAAAATATAATAGTGTCATGAATGTACACGTTGTTAGATGTGAACCGTTGAAATACTATCTAACTATATGTTTTACTTATTTTTAAATATGACACAGGCACAAACAGCCTTGTTTAAATAAAGACTATAATAATTTTATTAATAATATAAATGTTTCAATATTATATAAAAATAATATATAGATTGTATAATAATATAATATAATATATTAGCATTAGTGTCGATTATCTTTGTTTTAAAATTTAATCCCCGGGGCTCTTACCTTATATGAATCACGAACACCTTCATGTTATCACGGATCTTTCTAATAAAAATTATATAGACATATTTACCTTAAGTAGTATTTATTGTAAATATTGAGATAATTTATAGGTAATAAAAATATCAAATATTCTTTTAGTCTTTAATTTTAGATTTTTTTATAAATCAGAGCCAACCCATGGACATTTAATAGTTTATCTGCGAACCCCTGGTTAATATCCTCTGGTTAAACTCTTCAGACTACCACACCTCATTATACTGCCAGAATTGTCTTTCTAATGTGATTATATTATTTTAATATTTAATTTCTACCATATATCTTAATCCAACTTTTTAAATTTAATATTATTGCATTATGTAAAATTATTACTTAAAAGTTTGAAACAGTTTAATTATTTAATTCAATTACGAAAAGAGACTTGTAAATTAATTTCAGGGGACTTTATCAATTCTCTGTAAGATAGTATATATATAATGAAATTTATTATTATATTCATGTATATAATAATGGAAAAGTTGATAATTTTTTGGTTTGGATTATATGATTTGTACTAATGGTTTGTTGTTTTATTATTTTATGTTACACATATAACTAAACGTATATTATGCATACTATTAAGCTAATATTATAACATATACTAATATTAGTTTAGTTTTCCAACAAAGTACACAGACGAAAACTGAGAGGTGATTAATAGAAGTAATGATAAAGATATTATAAAATTATTTAGATAATTATGATAAATATAATATAAAAACTAATGGGCTCTAAAGATAGTCGTTACATCTGTCGTAATGGAAGTTCTAAATAAAAATCTTTCTACCATTAACTATCATTGTAATCATTTAAACCAATTGTCCCATGAGGTATTTCCACTGAAGACTTTTCATCTTATTAATCTTATTATTCAAATGTATATTTACCTAGAAGATAAGATTTTTGTTTGTACGCTATGTTTTTGTAGTAACTTAACGCTATTAATATTCAAAATTACAAAACTTATTTGCAACGTATTTAATGACGAAATGGGGTACAAAAGCGAAAAGGACCCCTAAACTTTGCACATAGAACTCATTATATATATATTCAAAACACCATATAACAATTGTATTTTCAATGTTTATATTTATGTCAAACGATTTATTAAATAGAATGAGTTAAAAAAATAACTTTACGATATTTGTTTGATATTAAATGCATGTGTGTTTTTCATCAGTCAATCAATAATAATTCATCACGATACATAATTTAATAATAGTAATCATCACTAATACATTGGATTTATATTTATATTTTTATATTACTCATATAAACGGGACAAGCCCAAAAATAACAAGATAAATATGTACAAACATAAGCAGTCACGCAATTGTATTGTATGAAAAGTACTAAAGGAGATAATTACATATTTATTTATTTTTTATTATTTACCAAGAACAGGAAAGGTATATTGGTTTAATTATTTTAGATTAATATTGTAGTTACAATTTGTATTTAATATTTTTTATGGAAAAAAATATAATTTCAATGTTAATTGAAAAACTATAGCCTTTGTTACCTATATCAACTAAGAATATAGATAAATATAAATTATTTATTCAAATGTCTCGATATAAATGAATAACGTGTGTAATATATATATATATATCAAAACAAATTCATTTCAGTTGAATATTTATGTGAATGAACTAGACAAAATATTTAATACTTAAATATCATGAACAATTATTATTTCTCTATAGATACTTTATATGTATATATGTAAACAAGCATTAGAAAATATTCAATTATGTGTATACGAATCTCTTAACCGTTCTTTAGAAATTAATAAAATATGCCACAATGTTAAAGCTAAATATTAATATATGATTTTAGGTTTGCATGATAGGTAAATTAGTCTTAAAAATGTGTAACTACGCGAATCGTAAACAATTATAATGTAGGACATTATTCCTCTCCTTGTCGATTTTTGAAATTAAAACTTAAGTATAATATTTGCAAATAAAAAAGGGGCGATGAGTTGGAAGGAGATGTTATTACAATATTCAAATATAGTTTTGTAATTTTTTAACTATTTATGTTGTTAAAAAAACTTGAAGGAAAAGAACAACGGGGAAGGGGAATCTCAGTTTACCATAATATGAACTATAATAGGATGTAATAATAATAATAATAATACTAATAATAATACTAATACTAAATTATAAAATAATACTTTTTGGTGTCGTGGGTAAGATAGCAAAATTAGTATCTAATAAATATAGTCACTGCATCTTGTCCGTCATAATTTACACTATACATTTCAATAATTACATTACGAATTACGTTATTAATCACATATAGAATAAATTGAATTATAATATTATACTGACTACTAATTATGAAGTAATGACTATTAATGGGAGCAATTGCATTCATTTAGTATTTGCGTAATGAGTGCTATATATATATATATATATATATTCAATAATTCAATTATAATTACATCTTGATGGGTATATTTAATGAAATTTAATAAATGGAATAGTTATGCATAAAATAAATAATTAATAAATTTAGTGGGTATAATAATTAATGTTAATAATTATATTATATAATTACTTATATTTACTTATTTTATCTCCTAAATTGATATATATGTAAAATCAGTACTATGGTTTATTGTTGGAAAAAATATACTAATATTGAATCGAATAAATTATATATATTAAAACATAAAACAATTGTATGTTTTATGAATTTAATATAGTATAATCGTAAAATAGATTCTTCATTATGTTATTAATATATATCTGAAAATTATTGTAAATGTCTTATATTTTTATATTTTGTCATTTTTATCAAATGTCTATGTAAGATAATGTAGTACAGGCTTAAAAATTATGAATAAATTATATTTTTGTTTTGAGTTATTTTGTAACAAGTCAAAGAATAAAACGTGTAGAAAATGAAAAATAAAACAAATTAATCTAAAACTACTTTATGATAAAATAGAATTAATAGAACTTTCACAAAATCAATTTTGTAAACGGACGACTTAACAAAAATCGTACACCTATATTAGTATATTATATTAATAAAATGGTAGAAACGAGTTAATCGATGACCAATATCGATAGTTAATGATAGTAAGGATGTAAAGTAATTACAAGACATCGATTATACTAGATTATAGGTACTGCAATTACCAAAGAAAATAACGTTTGCCATAATTATTGGTATTTATGTCTTACATATTTTATTATTTGAGATTTGCAAAAAGTTATAAGGAAAATTAAATGTTCAATAAAAGTTAATTTAACTAAAAATTAACATTGCCTCTACTCATCCCTATTTAATTTCATATAGTTCTAACAAACCATATTCTATAATCGAAAATATTCGTAATGCATACTTTTCCTTACAATATGGAAATGCAATGGGGATTATTCCTATAAATCCTCTTTTATTTCACAGTCAAAATATTATTATTATTATATTATTGTGCCATCAATAATAGGCATTTATAAGTACGTATTTAATTTCATATTTATAAAATATATAAAAAATGCTTCTATATACATACCAAAGGTTGTAATTTTATAATTTTATCGATAACATGATAGGTAATTAAAAAAAAAAAATGTTTTATTTTTTTGAAATACGTTATAATAAACGTATTTATCATTAATTTATTACCACGCAATTTGTAAATTCGTATTACGCAACGGTGGCTGGTCCTAAGTCGAATCTATACTATTGGAATATAATCCCACCGTAATTTATTATCTTATATTGATTATTTTAAAATGCTTGCCTAAAAATGAAGACAACCGTCAGTGACGAAATTTTCGGTTTCTGAACACTACTAAGGAGTTCGTTGTTATTTATAGTGTATAATATATGAAATATTTAAATTAAATATTATCATTTAACTTTCAATATATGCGGTTCTCGTGTTCCTAAGCTTGTATTCAGTATTTTCGAAGGCAATGCATTATTAAAATCGATATTTTGATTAATCCAATTATTCTGAGAGTAATTCCAAATATTAAATTATTTTATTAACGAGGAAGGAAAGTCACGCTCTATGCGATACCTATTATAAATTCCTGGTTTCTATATACTTGAATTACGAATTATAGATTTGATTAAATTACACTATTAAAAACATACAAGAACAATACATTTTTTAGAAACTTAAAAATTGAAGTAGAATTTAATTTTATATTTTATATAATATGGACGGGTATAACAAGTATTTCAAATTAAGGAGTCTAAATAAATAAATATAATATTAAATGATTAAATTTAATGTTTTAACCTATAAACAACAATTTACATTATTATATTATATGTTATGGAATTATTAAATTTTGACTACCTACCATAGATTTTAAGCGGAGAATAAAACCTATTGGTTTTACATGATTATATTTTTGTAGTCTGTGGATACATTTTCGGGTAAAATGAGTCAAGTAGGGGAAAAGAGGTTTTTGATCCATAATAAGTTCTAGTTGGAACTTTAAAATTGTCATTTTATGGTTTTCATAGTATTTTCTTTAAGCGTAAAAATAAATTACCTTTACACTGTGTATAATATGCAGGTACATATTTGGAGGAAGTAACAAAATAACTAATAAAATTATCATGGTTACCATATTTTTTTAAACTTATATAATTGGCTATTTAGATTAAAGGTAAATTAAAAAAAAAATATTATTAAATATTATTACACTGAATCTCCACTCATAATCGTTGTTATAGAAAGAAATTATTTATCTTCGACTTCTAAATTAAACAGTATTGAAAGCTGGTGGAAAAGAAAACAACTTAAATTAATATATTGTTTTAAAGAGTAATATAAAGTTGAAAAATGATGCGATTCGTCAATTTTGTTATTTTTTTACAATTCTAAAATCTATATAAAAAAACTAATGAATTTACTAGATATTCTAAAAATTAATTTACAAATGCTATTATTATTTATTAGATTTTGGACGTTTCAAAAAACAAATATTAATTGATTATTTCTTAATTTTTGACTATTACATATTATATAAGTTGTTCTTGATTTATTAAAAAAAAATATTAATATACATAATATATGCGAATAGGTACTTAGCATATTTTAAATTATTTGAATTTGAAAATAATATATTTTTTAATTTCGCTGATAAGTAAGTTTTATAAATGTGTAACAAATACAAGAAATTGCTTATAATTTAAATATTTCAATATTATATTTCTAAAATATTTTATCTATAAATAATACATTATGCAGTTAGGTATTAGATTAAATTATTGTTACATTATTCATTTTATGGTGTAGATATATTATGTATAGAATTTCTTAGTAGTTTCTTCAAGTAAAATAGAATTTTACAAATCGTTTTAAAATATAATTAAATTTCCATTAACCAATCGGGTAACGATGTTTTTATAAGTATTTTATTTTTATTCTTAGTAAGATTTCAATTTATTGAAAATCATTATACTATGTACCTATTTGAAATTTTTCCCAAATTAAAATATATTTTTAAAATGTAATAAAATTGTTTGAAATGAAAGTATAATTATTGATACTACCCATTGAATAAGCATAACTTTCATCACTTTACCAAAACTAATTTTGTCTATATATGGACAAAATTAAAAGAGTGGTATTTTAAAATTCATTATACGTTTATATTATAAACTTTATAGTAATAATACCATTTTGAAGTCGATATATTAGGAAATTGATTGGTCCATGTTAGGAATTGAAAGGTATGATAACGAGTATTCGCAATACCATGAAATTGAAAATTCTTAAAAATACATTTACGTTTTTATTAGGTAACACTTTCGCAAATTTAAAATATTTTTTCATCTGTCAGCTTAACGTTGGTTTTGATCGTTTTTTTTTTTTTTTCGTTATTTGCGTTATTTGTCGACTACTGCATGAAATGTTATCGATCTGTCGACTACTTATTTCTCAGTACGATTCACCGTGAAATTTGTACTCAGACCATTGATTCCATAGAAGAATAATGAAGCGGGAGGATGATGAAGGACGAAAAGAAGAGACTTTAAAAAATACGTCCCAATATTGACGTGGTTTTTATTGGTTTTCTTTTTCAGTAGCGGCGAGTATTCCTATGAGCTATTTTTTTTTTCGATCGTACGTTTTTTTTCTCTACATCCATTCCCTTCCATTTTTTTTTCACTGCGCCACTTTTGCTTTCTATTACAGCCACCTCGTACCCACGATCCCCACACTTCTTCACTGTTTTGTCTGGCTCCGGGCCCACAATGTACTTTTTGATGGTCATTTTTCCGTTGCTAAATACGGCAGCAATATTTCGCACTCGCACCGTACGTGACCCGAACGCGAGAAATCGTTCTAACCTATAGCAAAGGAAGGCATAAAGTATAAAAATAAAACATCCATTCTCCCCTCCCTCTCGTCCCCTTACACCCTAAACCCTACGACTATAATTCCAGTTAACTGGCACTGAGTGAAAAATATGTTCATGTTTGAATATATGTAATCGGACCTAAATGAATATACATTATATATATATATATATATATATATTATATTTTTATTATTAGTCACAAATCGTATTTTCATCCAAAGTGATGAAAAATTTCGGTCACAATTTTGCCGACCGTTAAAACAAATGCCTTTTAAAACGGCTGTTCTTGATGCACGTACGCAACAGGTGTTGTATACATTAATATCAACCTTTTTTTTTTTTTTACTATTTTTTTTCACTTATAAGTTTAAAGGTCTTCTAATAAAGTACATTTATCTATGTGACTAGAATAAACTTATTAGAGAGGGTCTATTATTTTGACAGTTGGTTAGTATTTTATATAATATGCATACATATAATGTAATATATACCTACTTTAAATTATAATATAAGACATCGTTTGAAATACAATATAATAATATTGATTATACATTTATAATTCTTTCAAATTGAATTATAATACCTACTGGGAGCTACTCCTTGTAAGTTCAACAACTTTTGGGTGCAGAACCTTGAATTTCAAACTCCGATTAAGTGTGACACATTGTAAGTTTAACTTTTATTTAGTACAACACCTTATTAGTAGAAATACTTTTTAGTACAATTCGTATACCTAGGTTTATGTATTTTATCAGAAATAATATTTTTTAATAAAATTAATTAATTTCAAAAATATTTCACCTACTACAGAAACTAGCGTTCGCTTTCTAGAACGTAATTATTCACTTCTAAAATATTTCCTACGAATAGGTTGACAAAATATGTAATCCGAAAATTTATTGAACTTACTATTCTTGGATTTTTATAATAACTACCCTACGCTCGGTTCTCGCCTGAATGTAACAGGTTTTACATAGTAGGTATTACTATAAATTTGATCAAAAATTTAAGAAATATTTAAATATTTTTAATTATAATATAGGTATAAAATAAAAAAGTATAATATAAAAATATAATAAAATATAGTAGGTACCTACTTTGTATATATAAGAAGTCACTCGGATATTTCGTTCTTGAATTTTTATATAACTATTGTCGTGAGGTCGATATAACATGTTATATATGATAAAATTTCACGGAATGTATCAATATAAGTTTAATTTAAAATTGTAAAAATACTGCAGAAGTCCTTATCTGGAGTTCATTATTATGACATATAAAATATATAGTATATATGTACGTAGGTATCTAGATATACTCAATGAATCAATAGGTCAGACTTAATTACTTAAATACTAACTTGTTACAGGGTATTATATAACGAATAATTTAATTAAATAAAGTAGGTAGGTACAATATTTAATTCAAACAAATGAAAAAAAAAATGATAAGAAATATTAAATAATACAATGATAATAAAATATATTACGATTTTCGATATTGAATAAAAATAGTCGCAAAATAACAGATAGGCGGTATGGGATTCGAACCGTCGCTGCGTACCCATATCGAAAAGTTCATTCCCGTTCCCAAGCTACAAAATCAATGATAAAGTGGTCGAAATTTCTCGTATTTAAACTATTCAGATAACGGACGATACGGTCACGTATATCTACAGATAATATATACGTTTATTCCGAACAATATCGGTAGACAAAGAAGCGTTCAGTCGGGCGTTTAAACGTCCGGGAAACCCGAATCCGAAGTCTGCGGCATCGAAAAAGTCCTACAAAGGTCGCTAAAACCGATTTCAGAAGTTTAGAGTGTTATTACAATAACGCGGGAAAATGTCGAGTGATAATGGAAATCGGCGAGTTGGGAATTGCGTTTTTTCTTCCCGGCGTCGAAAGCTTGGAGAAAAGCGAAAACGCAAAGGAATCAAAGGCATAAAAATCTCAAAATGACCGGAGAATAATTTGAAAACGGTAACGGTAAAGGAAAATTCGTTGAGCGGTGGTAAAAACGGACTGGAGAATTAAATAATGAATATTATTTTTTTTTTCATGGAAATAACGATTTTCAGAGTTAGCATTTTATATATAAGATTTACTTATACAAACAAATATTTATGAAACATAAAACATATATGTATAAAAAGTAGTTTTGTTTGTTTTTAGTTTTTAAATAGAAGAATTTATTCCATTTGTTATTTATATATCATATTTAAATGAAATGTATTTAAAAAAACTTATAATTATATTTATAAAATATATTATAAAAATATATAATATTTATATTATAAAAGTATGAAAAATGTCTACTTATTTATGTATGTTGTTTTATAATAGCTAGATAATACTAAGAATATAAATATAGGTATATGAATACGTTTATTTATGTGTTTATATACATAATTATGAAAAGCGTTATATCAATTTAGCATCAAATTTACTTTTATTACAATATACTGAAAAAATTATAACTTTTTGCCTTATAAGGTTTTTTTATTATAGTATCCAAAATGGGTTAATGGGTTTGTTTAAGTTAGGTTTAAGTGAAGTAGAGAAAAATCTATATAAATTGGAGATTTGTTTAATGGTATGCATACGCATATGCAAATCTTTATATATTATGTACAATAATAAATGTATATAATATACGTACAAAATAGTGAAATTTTAACACAGTAGAATATTAATATTAAATTAATTATATTTTTTATATATTATATGATATAAATTTCATTATATATATTTGTTTAATTCAGTTATATAAAACATTATATAGTTTTTTTGATTATGAAGTTAAAAGCCAATGCGAGGAGTTTAATTTTTAATTCTTGAATGAATGATATTTTATGGCATCTCTGTTGGAATTCGTAATTAAATAAAATTATTAATTACTCATAAATAAAGTATTTCTTCGCAATTCTTTCTATTCTAAACTTTATAATTTATATAATTTTATTAACGTTTTTTTGTGTGCACAAATAGCAATAATATTAATTATATGATACAATAAATAATGAAAAAATAAATATATAATTATAAGCATTATAGACGGAATAATTTTTAATGGTCAGTTTAAATTAGTCCAATTAATCAATTATTGGAGCTTATCATGGACTTTTTTTCCTCGTTAATGGAAATTTCATATACGTATAATCATGTGTGTTTATTCAAATATTTCGTATAATAATATGAGATCCACAAATTGAATATATTAAATAATAAATACAGAAATAAATATTGGCATTTTCAATTTTAAATACGTTTAAATTATATTAAAATTATACAAAAGTGAAAGAAAGACCTGTTCATTGGGATATAAATAAATTATATGAAATTTAATGATATTCAACTTTAACATGCTGTCCATTCTGTAAAAAACATGGAATTTAAATTTTAAACATTAAACATAGAATGTTATAAATAATAATAATTATAACAATAAGTATTGTTGTAATTGTAATTGAAATATATACAAATGAATAATTAAATTAAATTTGGAATAAAATTTAATGTTTAAAACATTATTTAACACTATATGTGGTATTCTTTAAGACATATCGTTATGCAGTGTAATTATTTTTTGAAGAAAAATTAATATTAATTTAATCTATATGAAGAAAATTGTTTATACAGGAAAATGATTTGCATTTAAATCCACCAGAATTTTATTAAACTTTTAAAAACAAGTATTATTTTTATCAATAAATTAATTAGAAATCAATTAAGAATGATTACTACGAAATCCAACACAAATAAAATATTGCATACAAAAATAAATGTATAATGAATACAAGAAGGAACTCTTTTTATCCGTTATAATTATTAATTTGGAGTATTTGCATTGTATAATTTTTTACAAAAATTTAGTTTTAAGCTGTTTAAATAGTTTGTATTATTTCATATTTTATTTTATATATGTTTTATTTTTTGATTCGTGAATATTTTAGTACTGTAATATACATAATATATTAAAAAAATTGAAAAGTTTTTTAGAAGGCGTATATACAGTAAAAAAAAAAAAAAAAAAAATGGGAACAATACAAATAATTTCTCCTGAGATTTTATTCTTTGTTGCGTTTAAAGTTTGTATTTAATTTGCATAATATATTAACTAAAGAACGCTCCGAGTCATTCTTCTAACTGTTGTTTCGGTGTCGTCCATCGTTAAATTCGTATATAATGTTATTCGTGTAAATATTCGAATAATCCAAAACTACTACAAACCAACATGCTGCTAAATATTAATAACGGTTTGTTTGCTGTACATAGTTAATATAAACGCGTTATATTTATGTTACCCTTGAAACCTGATCGGCCAGCAGGATATTAAAAAGGCTTAACAAACGAAATAAATTAATACAGGATATTAATAACACCAATAATAATATATTTTATGTATTATGCATATAGTAATTTAGATGGTCATCTAAGGTGAATGAACTGGATTAACGGTTATAAATATTTTATTTTCGAGTATATAAAATTATTTAACTTTGTTTTTTACAGGAATTAATTAGTATTAAAAATTATTGATAAAATCTGATTATAGTGAAGAATCAGATTTAGGAAATTAAAGAACAGAAATAAAAAACTAATTAACGATCTATGATATTGCGTTTATTTATTTATTGGAAAATTTTTATATAATGATTGTATTATAAATGAAGTGCGAAAATTCACAAATTAATCAATACATGTCATTGATCATATAAATATATGAGTGTATAAAATAATAATATGCATGTGTATTATAATTTATACAATACAGACAATTTTTGATTAAATAATCGGTTAAACTATAATCATGATTCAACTTGTTATTGAAAAATTGAAAAATAACAGAACGACTGATGTTCTTTAATTATTGGGACCTATGCAGTACTATCTAGGACAATAAACCGACGGATTTTGTGTTATTTTAATTTAACATGTCCGAGTTATTTTTTCATTAATTTGCTCATTTTTGACTACTGTAGTATTTCATAACTACTGAGAATAAAAAAATCCATCTTATAATATATGAATGTATAATAATATATGTATTATGATCGATAACATGCGATTTCCATTTTGAGTACGAAGGGTATAATTAATTTCTTATTTTAACACTTTTTTCATCGCTATATTGTAATAACTACTGCTAAAACTTTCAGAGTCAAGTTATAATATCGAGAATCGTACATTAGAATCTATAAGGGACGTGAGTTTGAACCCTCATCAATGCCCGAAAAGCAAACTTATTCTGCCAATGACTGAACACAAAACATCGCTGCCTCCACCTTCACGTTCTCAATGACCTCCACCATTTCCATCTGCCACGCATACAGTTTGCGGTGTCAGAAACGTGTTCAAAACACCCCGAGAATATCGAATTTTGCAACCTAAAATTATGTATAGCGTTCTATTTAAAATAAAAATAATTATGAGTTGTAGAGTTTTGCTGAATCTAAAAAAAAAAAAAAAAAAACAGAAATCATATAACAAATATAAATTATTGAGTCTCGTTAAAAAAAATTAAATATAGGTTTTATCTAATATTATATGCATAATAAAGTTTATGTTTTAAAAAATTTCGGTCAGATAGAAATCTAGATGTGCAATGATGAAAGCATAATATTCATTATGAAAAATCCAGACATTTTTACAGTATTAAAATCGGAACATATAATACGAAAAAACTATAGTTTTGATGTTAAGTTGTTTTTTTAAAAAAAAAATAACATGCTCCATCCCTTTAAAATCACGTTCTGACATTTTAAAAATAACTCCGGTCATATTAAGCATTATATCATCAAGTACATATGTGTATATTTTATTTAAATAATAATTGTTAAAAAAAAAATAAAGTAAATAAAAATCATATTTGTTTTCAATTTTTACACACATTGGTTTAATATATCGGCCTCAAAATTATTCTAATAATAAACTTATTATACTAATTAATAATTATAGTTAGGGTAGAAGAGTTACTTACTCCTATAATAGTATCATTTTGATAATTACCTGATATCCATTTTATAATTGGTATATTATATTATTATATAATTACGTTACATGCATGTTTATACTAGTTTCAATGACTAATGTGTATTTTAAAAACCATCTCTAAGTATAAACATTGAAAGAACACTACTAGTAAATATTGCAATACAAAAAAAAAAAAAATGAATAAATATTTGTTGAATATTTACCAAATAAACCATAAAATGTATAATGTACTGTAATAAATCATATCGCTCTTTGAGTAAACTCACTCATATATATATATTTAAAAATAATATAAAGATAAATATTATTATTATTGAATACTGAAAAGCATTATGATGATATGTCCATGTTTCAAAGTACTTTTTACGTACTGTGAATTAATGATTAATCAAATGTTGACAAATCCTTTTGAGACTATTTACTACGCACCGTTGACACGAAGCTTTGGAGTGAAGATGGATATTCGATTTAAATTATAGTCATTTATATTCGACTGAATTGACATTCGTTATCTTAATGCGTCGTCGATCGTTAATTTTAAAGAAAAGTTTTTGTCGAGATTATCTTTAAAATAATTTTTTATAACTCGATGGTGCATTATTATATAGTTCATACATTTTTTCCCTAGTTTAGAATTGGACTACATCATTAGCTGAGTTTTGTGTAATTTAGGTATATATATATATATCGGTTGACTTTTTTCTCAAAAAATATTTCTATTATTGAATGTTTATTATTAACATTTATGGGTTGAATAATAAATAATATAATAGGTACTACGAGTACATTAGAAAAAAATTATTTTTTTAACTTGGTCAAATCATTATGAATTGAAACCTATGTGAATACTTTTCTGAAAATTGTAATGTATAATTATATAAATATCGAATATTTAACTACCGGTTTATTTTTAAAATTTTTAAGTTTAGAAGAAGTGATTAGTGGAAGAATAAGTAATTTTTTTTGGCTGAATAATTAGTATGTATATGGTTTTAAACTAACAGTAAATAAATGATTTAAAAATGTACTAAGTATAAAAACAAGTAATAAAGCATCGATGACGAGTACCACTATTGAATTTAAAAAAAACATTTAATCCAATTAATTAAATGAATGAAAAAAGTATCTACATAATTTTTGAATAGAAATAATGATTTTTAAATTTAATACATTTGAATAGTACTATTGAGGTGTAAATAAAGTGCAAAAACACTAGATTAAAATAATGTAATTTATTTAACTATAAACCCACAAATTAAATTTAATCCTTTAAAAAATGTGGCTATAAGCGTATTTTTTTCATAATTTACTAAAAATATTATAATATGTATAATGTAATAATTATATTTTTTAATTTATTGTTACTTTGATAGAAGTATTTTAATGCATAATTAAGTTATTCTAGAATATTAATAATAATTACTAATAGATAAGTATATCATTTGTAATAAATTTGTAATAAATATAATAATATAATGTTTTGATGCCAAAAAAATTTTAATTTATTTGCAAGTGTTAACAAAATGGATTAGGGTTTTATCATCTAGTTACAATAACAGATACAGCAACTAGCTTTTTCTTAAAACATGACCTATTATATGAACAAAAAAAAACCCCTTATCTTTTACAAGTTTATTACTAGATAGTATCAAAACAAATTTAAGAACTGGTGCCACGTGAACTCTTAAAGTGAAAATTAACTCCATATTACGGTAATGACAAGAACAAAATAATTATTCCTCTGTTCCTCTATGAACTTACCTTTTATTTAACTTTAACCTTTTTATAAATAATTAACATCAATATTATTAAAACAATTATCATATCAAATTATAAATATATTATATATGTATATTAAACAAAGTAAAATATTGCAAAAATAAAAAATATTACCAAAATTATAAAATTGTACATAAAATTAGTTTTTAAAGATATTATATACCTATATATTTCCTAGAAACAGTAAATTATTGATAAAATTTAATGTTTAATAATAAAACATATTATAGATACCTACGTGGTATATATTTTAATATTTAATAGTCTTTAAGACAATTAAATACGAGAATATTATAATATTTAAATTAAGCATACGCAAAAAAATTTATGATTTTTAACATTGAATTTGAATTTTTTCCTTTTATCAAGAGGTATAAAAAAGTTCAAATAAATCAATGCCCATATTTTTGAGAAATATATGTTAAAGAATAAAACTATATCACAAAAATAGTACTACAAAATATTTCATTGAAAGTAGATTTTTTTACGCTTTTTATATTCAAACACAGATGATGCACAGATTATTATATATATTTATCCTAATAAAAATTATTATGAATTGGTTGAAAATCTATTTTATAGACATTTCCATAAAGTCTCTAGAACCCCTGCAATTATGTGGACTGAATCCACTACACATGTTTTCTTATCACTGGTTTATATTTAAAGGTTCGAATGGAAGTCTGGTCATTTTTATCTTTTTAGAGGTACTACTTTGGTTCCACCCCTATAGATTTTTAGTTCTTGCCTAATATTTTGTGCGAGGTCCATAGTTGCCACGTTGCAGCCAGGTGACATGGAAATAAATTCTTCACCTTGAGATTCGTTCATAGATTACGTTCCATTCTCCCATAGAACCGACTTGATTTTATAGTTGGAGTCAGCTATATTAACTCAGATTGTTACCACTTTTGCTTCTATTCTAGCTTTCACGCTGATTATTGAAATGAATATAGCTCGAAATGCTTAATTTCTATAAATAACAAAAAATTAAAATTTTAAAATCGAATTACATTAATTTGGTACTCGTACTATAATGTGTATTCGATACATTGAACTCAATAAAAAGGTATATATAATAAGTGATAAAAAATAGGTAATATACAATTTTATAACCAAAATCGATAACGTATATCCACATTTTATCTTAATTTTATAGCAAAATAATACATTTGGTCAAAAAAATTTAAATTACTGTATAAAAATGTTTCAACTAACGTTATTCAAAATGTTTCTAATATACATGGTTAGAGTAATATACAACTAACATTGTATTACATTAATATATTATATATATAAACTTTTTTACAGTTATTTTGTACTTAAATTTTAAATAGATTTTTCTTGGAGATTTATAGATCCTAGGATCAATTTTAGATTTCTTATACGGAATTACGAAGAAGTAACCATAGTCAATTTTGACGAAATCATATTTTTAGCGTATTTACATAATTTTTCGATAGTTTTTTTTACTCATTAAAAAATGATTAAGAAGATGGTCATAAATGACAGGTTTGGCATAGAAGAACTTACCTATTTTAAAATAAAACTTTATTTAAAAAATATATTTTATTAAAAGAACATATAAATTACAATGAATTCTTCATATTGTTTAGAATCTACAAAAAAAAAAAAAAAAATTAAAATAAACTTATTTTATTAAGCGAGGAAAGTAAAATTTTGAATTTCATATTTTACATTCATAAATAGATATTGTTTATTATGTATGTGTTCACAGAGATGGTTTGATATACGTATATTGCATTGAACTATAATGATTCATAAATTCAAGGTTTTCTTTGTTCGGTGTCAGTAAAATTTATTGGCCAAGTTTTAGTACGTATGCAGTATTGGATATGTACGTTGTACATGTAGTACATGATATATTTGTTTCAAATAAGACATTATACGTCATAATATTCGTGATTGAAAAGTGTTTAAATATACTGTCTGAAGAAAATGGAAAAGCTCTAGTGAAATTCGAGACATTTTTGTCTATATCGAAACAGTCGAATCGTCTAAAAAATTTAACTGAATCAACGGCATGCGGTTTGCGGTAAAGGTGAAATTCTACGCGCCTAATATTATATTGGGAGTACTACACGAGAGATATCTACCCAGTCATGCACGTTTCCAATGTTCAATAGAGCGTGTCATATTGTTCCTCAGGTTGAAAAATATTTTCCTCTATAATTTTGAAAAAAAAAATAAAATCTGCGGGAAGGGTCACGTACATTGATACAGATGCACACATATATACTTATGTGTGCGTGTATATATATATATATATATATATATATAATACATATAGCCTGGTTTAATTATTATAATTATAATTGGAATCGGAAAATAATAACATCTCTTGAAAGCGGTTTGACACGATCCGCCTATGTTTCCATGTAAAACCACGTAACACTTTCAGTGCAATTAAACTGTGTCCAGAAGTCGTTAAAATGTTCACAAATTGATCAAAATTGTTTTCCAAAATACGGCGAGTTATGTATAGAGGACGTAATATTATAACGTTACAAATTGGGATCTATTAATTTTTACACCAGTTTCCGAAACTTCAGTGACGGCGCTCTGTATAGGCAATATAGTTACGTAACATGTTGTCAATGTGTACATTATATTTTACCCTCTAATTTAACAGTATAATATTATAGTTACACAATTATAATATTATATTACTTCAGGGGCGTAGCTAGTAAGAAGGCCGGGTAGGCCCGTGTCTACCCAATATTTTTCGAAAAACGATTTTTAAATACTTTAAAATTTCCCAAAAAATATATTATGATAATTTGTCCTTTTCAATTGTTACTTTATAATATACACATATTTATTTGAATTGCACATATTATTATTTGTACATGTTAGGCCAGTTTTACAGGATCACAGCCACATTTATGATTCGAAGTGTATTGTGCACTTGTTTATGACATTATTTTTGACGTGCCCATATCTACTAATACAAATTACACATAATTACATATATTCATAGACATATTTACTATGGACCGTGCATATTACAATATATTTTATAATATTCTATGCATACATTATTTTCAACATAATAATTTTTGATAATAACATATTAGCACCGGCAAAAACTTACTACGTTTGCGATATTAACAGTGCATACTATTGCATAGTAATAATAGCGATAGTGGAATAAAAGTACACCCACTATCACTGATTACTCGTATATTATCATATCGGTACTTGTTTATTTTCATGTGAATGTGTTAACTACTATAGTCTATATTGTGTATATGTTACACCACAATACCGAATTCGCTGAATGAGCGAAAAATATGCCCACAATGCGTTGTGGTTATTATATTTTGAACACAGAAAAATGTTTTTATTTCGCGTTTACAACATTTTAAAATGCTCAAAATAGTCAGAACTCATTGTACAAGTATATTATTGAATGTCACGATGCGTTTAGATCATTTTAATATGATCAAATTGCGTTTTGGACAAAATAATAGTTACCTATTTAATAAGTAGTAAAATATTTAAAAAATAATAATGAATACGCAGATATATATTTGTCTTAATCGTATACTCTTATTGTACTTATAACTTATTGTAAAAATGTTAAAATTTTCAAATAACAAATTGCCTACGATTAAAATTAGAAAAACTGTAATAACTAAAGTTTTTGAAGTAGACAGAGGATATCTTGTCCCTAGAAATATTTTGGCAGTGGTTTTAAGTATCAAAGATAGTGAGTTATTTAAATTAGGGTAAAAAGATTGAGCTTTAGATAACCTATATACACGAAATGATGGAAACTGATTCAGATTTATTAAATATAGATAATGTCTCAAGTAGTTCAACATTATCATTACTTTGTTATTCATCATCATCAGGTTCACAACAAAAAATTTTATTTTATTATTGCAAAAGATACTATGATAAAAAATGAAAATGTCTTTAATAAGTCCATTTAATGTAATTCTAAGTTTTATGCAGGTAAAAATAAATAATTAATGTCGAATTTTAATTTTTTATTTAATTTATACGTATTTTCTATATTTTAATATTTTAATATTTAATAACATTTATTCATTTATTTTCTGTATATACACTTATTTGACACTATATACATATTATTATACATATAGATAAAATTTTATTTATTTTATTATTTTATTTATTTATATAGATACAAGAAAAAAAACTTTTTATAATAATGACTACTATTATTTATATATTAATAATATAATATACTGATGACTACCTTATATAATATAAAATGGGTTTTTACTAAAATAAATATATATATATATATATATATATATAGTAATTAATTATATCTAATATAGTATACAATAAGGCAACAACAATACAATAATAAATAGATATACAATAATATTAATAATATAAATGCATCAACATATTCATTATTCATTTTTAAATATTTTATTATTAATCAATTAACTATTCATTTTATCCACAACACTTTTTGAGCATTTTAAAATATTCAAAACGCGAAATAAAAACATTTTTCGAAGTTTGGTCAAAATGCAATAGCCACAATGCGTTATGAGCATGTTTTGAGTGAATTGGTTCTTTAAGTGTAACATATATATTCATCCAGTGGCATAGCGAGTGGAGGGTGATATAGGTGTAACAAAACTCCCTTGATCGTGTTTATTTACTACATGTATATAATAAAATAGGCCAAGATAAATTATTTTATAATGTAAATTATATAATAATGTTCGTATTTTATAAGAAGTATGATGTCAAGGATTGATTATTGAATATTGATAAAACGAACTATTAAGATCTAATATATTATATATAATATAGTTATTTGTTAATCGGCAACCACATTTACCATTAATTTTCAATCGAAATAGATAAGAATATTATCATTAATATTAGTTAATTTATTAGTTGTAAATGTATTATAAGGTTTTCCACTAAACCATACCGATTGATAACTGTAATAGTGTGATAATAAAAAAATTTTAAATATTCTGTAAAATTTGACATTATTTTGATTTAACTGCTTTGATTATTATATATTTACCATGGAACATACAATTAATAAACGAAATAAAAATTCCTTTGCATCGTATTTTATAAAAAAAAACATAAAATGTGAATACAATGTACATGTACCTGCGAAAGTATTTTCAATAAGTCTACCAATACAAGTCTAGCTTATATAATAAGTCGTCAATTGAAAAAAGAACACATGGGCTTAGAATTAACAATGGAAATTTCTGATAAAGTTATAAGTACAGTAGTTCATTTACGAATAGAAACGAAAGATGGATTTAAAATTAATTTTTTTCTGAGGTTGAAAAAAAATGCAAATCCTAAGGAATTATTACTTCAATACCTTGAGTTACAATAACTCAAAAAATTCTCTCCAATGTTGTAACATCTGTGAAAATGTACTATATTATTTCAATATACATATAATACTAAACAATTTTATTTGTTTAATAAATCCTGTTTAAAGATCTTCTAAAAACATATTCATTAGCTACAAAAGTAGATGAAATAATTGCAATTGGTGAATCCACAATATGGCATCAACAAATAAATAAGAAGATAGGTACCCAAAAATACAATAAAAACTTTAAATAATTACAATGAAGATATAATCTCAACTAATTACAAACTTTTAATTGTATTGGCTACTTTTCCGGTCACAACTGCTTCCAGTGAAAGGTCCTTTTCAACACTTAGATGTTGAAATCATATATACGAAGTATGACTGGTAAAAATCATCTAAATGGTTTGGCAGTTATGAATACACATTGTGATATATTAGTGTCAACAGAAGATGTAATACGTGAACTCAGTATTAAAAGTCATCGTATAAGATTAATGTAATAATTACATTTATTACCTACTCTTTTACATGTATTTTTTGTTTATTTTACATTATAAAAAAATATTTTTATATAAAAATCTATACAATTTTCCCATTGTCAATATATATAAATTAATTTCAACCGAGAATAGAGTTTTGTACTTGTTTTATATAAATTATATACTATATATACTTGTATATGATTAAATGTTAATGAGCTGTTAATGTAATAATACCAGTAGCCAAGGACAAAGCCATATTAGAGTTATTACTAAATCGCAGTGAAAAAATATTTACTGGAATCAAAAATTAAAAATTACTAGTTGTGTTACTATTATTTCAGTATTATGATGTACCTTTTATTTTCTACATCATATTTAATATTTATTTGGGTTGATAAAATGAAATAAAACAATTATTAATAATGATTAATAAAAATAAAAATAAAAATTCGTAAAATCTCAGTGACGGCGCATTGTATAGATAATATTGCTACATACGTGTAATTTCAAAATCATACGGAATTCTAAAAAAAAATCAAATGGTTTATTATTGAGAATAATAATAATAATTTGTCTATTATATTGATTTTGTAAAGTGTTGTTTTCACACTAGAATTCAAATTGCATTTTCAATAGAATAATAATAATACAGAAGAATAATTGTTTTATGTCTCATTTTAAACGTCAGTACATGAAACGCATATCATAAAAATAAATATTAACTATATTTCGTTAATCACATAGACATCCACTAAGAAATATTTTTCCAAAATGTAATTTTAGATGGGAATTTGTGGAGGGTCAATTACTATTCCACGCCTAGCACTAACTATTTATAGTAGAAAATAAAAGTTTTCAGATAATAATGCTTTAGTAAAATAGAAAGCCGTTATGAATTTTTTTTAAATTTGACCTTTATTTGAGGAGAAGGGGAGATATAACGAGGGTTTTTATTATTATTCAATAGCTAGCTTATTTATATTACCACTTTTAATATTTTAAGAGTTTGTTTCATAGAATATTCTTTTAATGATATAAATATACGCTTAGAAAAATTTTTATTTTAATTTTTACCATCGAGGGGAGAAAAAGAGGAAGTGGCTTTCAATTTTATTTGACGCCCAGCTTAAAGTACTAGTTTTAGAAAGCATTAATTAAATAATGAATCTGTTTGTGGGCAAGGCGTAGTCATTCAGCTAGTACCTATATATATATATAAATAAATATAGTATATTAAACATATATTTTTTTCCTGACCATTTGTGGTCGGCTACCCTAATCCTACATTTTGACTTAATAATTCCACATATAATATTCTAAATACTACCTAACATATACTATTTAACAATATTATATATAATATTGAATTATAAACTATAATTTTGAATTAAAATGTTTTTCGTATAACAATTATAAAAATTTAATGATTAATGAATATTATTAGTTATTATTATTTATTAGTTATTATTATTATATATTATTTCGAATATTAGTTTAATCATTACTAAATACTTAATTTCAAATCAAAAATCATTGTGTATTAGTATTAATAATTGGAAATTTTTACATGAGTAGATCTATGATATTAAAGGTTAAAATATTTATATTTATTTAAAATGATAAAATATTATGGATATATATTGCCAGTGTCGATTATTTTAAAATCCATCAAAAGTTTTATAATATAAGATATTATTATTTATTTATAAATAAGTAAGATTTGTTTAAAATATATTTTTTTTATCAATGATTCAATAAATTTGTTGTTTGAACTAGATATATTTTAATGAATTTTGATTAAATATTTTATACTGAAGTATTCTTCAAATAATTATTTATTGCTTTTGTTGAACAATAAATTCAGGTAATTACTTCTTTTATTGTTCCAAAAAAAAAAAATAAAATTAAAATCGATTAATTATTTTATACTTTTATAAAGAAGCTTTTTATTACATTATTATTAACTAAAAGATTAACATTTTATATCATTCGATAAAACCCAATATTTTTATAATTATTTAAGTTAAATGAAACACAATGAAAATTAATTACTCAAATTTTGATGTATAAAAATAATTTAGTCAATATAGAAAAAGGAATATATTGTATTTTTACCTAATATAATTATCATATTTATTATTAATGATATTTTTAATTTTAATATTCTTTACCACTTTGATAAAAAGTTAAATTGTATAAATGTCACTGAGATTAAAATATGTTTAATGAATATGGAATTTTTTATTCTAAGTAGATACATATTTAGAGTACTTTTTTATAGTTATAAACAAAATTATACAGGTAATAAAATTAAATACTGTTTTTTGTTGTAAAATTTTATTTTTATACTTTTAATTATATATATATAATGAAATAAATGTAATTTAAATATTTATTTTCCGAATTTAACCACTAAATTTAGTGTTATAAAATATAAAAAAACTGTGATGATACTAATTTAAATTTATTATAAATGCGATATTATTATAAATACATGATTTTTTTAAATTTAAATCATAACAATATGTACTTACACGTGTTAAAAAAAACCTATTAACATAGAAGGAAAACTTAGAAATCAATGGAAGATAACCATGGTGACATGAATTTTTTTTTCTTGTTTTTGATGGATTAATTTATATTTAAACTCCCTTGAGTGAAACTTATTTTGAGTAAGACTACATGGAAGTAAAATTTGGATACCTTGAATTATGTATTTTATGAGAATCGGGAACTGATTGTGATTTTTTGCAAAATAATATTGTTAATAAATTAATTTTAAAAATATTGCACCTGTGTTGAAACATGACTTTTGCTATGTAGAGGATAGTCCTTCGCCCCTAAAGTGTTTCCGTTGATTAGATTGATAAAGTAGATAGGCAATCCAAAAATTTATCGAACTTTCTATTCTTGGATTTATATAAGAATTGGAAACTCACTTTACTTAGCTCTCGCCTGAGTGTAACGGGTTTCACACATCACAACTACACATAAATTAGATTTAATTAAATTCTTAAAAATAACACAAAGTTCAACGATTTGAAATACATTGTTATAATTATAATATAATATAGATAAAATATAGTAGTTACCTACTCTACATATGTGAATACGGCCGGACTTACCGTTCTGAGTTATTTTTATTAATAAAACTATTATCACCAAATGGAAATCTACGAATTTTCGAAAAAAAAATACCGCATCGTTGGTCTTCTATAACTCAAAATTTTATTAAATATTCGGATCTATAATAGGAATGTAGAATATTTTGTAATTCAAACAAAGGAAAAATAATATTAAATAATAATAGTTATAATGATAAGAAAATTTATTACGATTTTGTACACGTACCATATTTATCGGATAAAAAAAGTCGCAAAGTGTGAGATTCAAACAGGTGTATCGAAAGTTCGTTTACTCTATCTAGTCTACCTACAATGCTCTATACCACTAATCAAGATGTTCGAAATGTCTGGAATTTAATCTATTCAGATAATGGATTCTACCGTAAATTGACAGATAATACATACAAATATCCAGAATAAACGTCTCGTCCGGACAGCGATGATCAGTTGACAAAGAAATATTCAGTCGGGCGTTAAAACCTCTGTGAGACTCGAAATCGACGTAATAATGGATAGGAAGCAAAAGTTGATTTTAGAAGTTCGGGATGATGATAAACTTTAAGTGATATAGAACGGGCGGTGAATTCGGAAAAGCATTTTTTCTTTGCAGCGTAAAAAACTCAGAGAAAATGCGATAACCTGAACGAAGGAAATGCGTAAAAATCTCAAAATGACAGGAGAATAGTTTTAAAACATTATAGGTAAAGGATTACATAGTAGGTAGATGCTAAAACAGGCTAGTGAATTAAATAAATAAAAATAAAAATCAATAAAAACGGCTAATAAAAGTTAGAACTTATATATTATAAAATACTTAAATACTTATATATAATATTATATTTTAAACTTATTCGTTTGTATTCGTATTTTCAAATTTTATAGTTTTAGTTTGAACTATATGTTTATTTTCCTATGCACTTTTATTTATTATAAAATATATTAAAAACTGTAATACATTTTTGTAGACAAATGGAGCGTTATTTTATCATATATTAAATGTGCTAATAGTTTTTTGTTTTAAATTCAAAATAATAAGTGATATATTATATTATACAGCAGTACTTTCAACATTTTTTATATGTCATCCAATAAATTATACAATTTTCTTCTAACCCTCTAATCCCAACTACAACTCAAAACAGATACTAAATATACTTAAAGCCCCCACTTCCTAGATGCCTCCATATGCCTGTTACAGTAGATAATTTTGAAGTCACATTCAAAATTGTTTTTATTTTTAACACAAAAACAGAAATACTGTTTTTAATACATCATAATTGTAAGCTGTATGGGATAAAATAAATCAAATTTTATTAAGAAATATTTAGAGAACAATAATCGTTTTGACGACTAGTTATAGTGTTTAGTTTTTATACTTCATTATTATTTTGTTTGTAGGCATATTTTATTTACCTGTAAATTATAATTACTTATTACTATTAATGTACATTTTTTTTTTTTTAAATGTATAATCCTTATAATATAATATAATGAATTTTGTACACAGAAATTATACATATATGAACCTGTAGGTAGTTATTCCAAATAGTTTTAGAGCACACATAGAACTAAATACCTACCTGACATGATTTTCGGTCTATTTGCTATCACAAATAATATCAAAAAAAAATAGTATTTAATTATATTGAAAATATTAAAAATACAAAAATGTATCATATTTCTTTTATAATATTACAATTGAAAGCGTATGCAATATATCGTTTTCTAGTGTATGAATTATGGTATATATGAATTTTTATTTACGAGTTCGTGTATCTTTCAAATTTTCTTTGTTTTATGAGGATTTATTTCAGGGATTATAATTTGTCTATACAAAATTAAACCGTGTGACTAAACAACATATGTCATCTTGCAACATGCGAATATTTTAGTATAGATTAATAGTATTTATGACCCGTACGAATTTAGGATATTCATATTTTTGTAAAAATAAATAACTTTAAAGTACCGAATACCTACTCGGAGTTTAATCAGGGATGGTATAAGGACAATGCAACCGAAGTAGTTGCTTAGGGCACCACGCCATATGAAAGCTATAAATATATATTTTATTGAGAAGAAAAACATAGTATAATTTTATTTATTTCTTTTTACGTATAATTTTCATTACGATATTATTTAAGGTATTTCTTCTTATTTGACAAAACAAAGTTACAAAATATCTAGGACTCCGAGAATTAAATTTGCTTAGGATTTCACAATTCGTGACTTAATACCTGAGTATAATTACTAATTAGGATTATCGATTTTCCCAATATGTGATCATCAATGTGACCATCTCAGTACAAATTTGTAATTATATATAATATATATATATATTTGATACTTAAAATGTACAATAGTTTAATAATAATAAATTTAAAATTATTAATGCATATTAAATATAGATTATAGATATAATACACTTTAAAATTGACTAATGTAATATAGAACTTAAAATCGATATTTACCTGGTTAAAATAAGTATAATACGGATATAATATTTAATATATTATTCTCAGCTCTTGGTTTTAATTTATATTATGATTGACTAAACTTAAATATATTAGTAATTTTCATTATTTATAAATAATAATATTATGTACTTTTAAGTTACAATGTTGCACTCATAGTTCTTTCTTCAAAAAAAAAAAAAAATAATAAATAACTATAGGACTGACAACAAGTTGATTGAACTCATTAATAGTACAAATATAATTAGGTAATACTAATGTATCATCACGATATTTGAGGCTAAGTCATGAATAAAGTTGAGAGATGCATTTTCTGCTATACTTTTTTACATGGCTTTTACAATAGTAATTAGAAATGAATTAAAAAATCACGAAGTGGAGACAAATGGGAGCACTATAATAAATAGAATTAAGAATACGTGCTGTAAACGGAGTCTATTTTGATATGAACAAATTGCTCAGCTCTAAGTAACTGTCACAAAATATAATAGAGAAACTTCACGCTTTTTATTAGAGACCAGTAGCAATGTATGCATATAAAACGTAGTTTACAATATAGGATAATAAAGAAAAATTACTTATGTATCTTTGAAAGAACAATGGAAAATATGAAAATATAATTTATGGAAAATTCACGGGCATGTGTAAACTCGAAATTAGGGGGTATGAGAGACGAAAAAATGGTGAGCTACAAAGGTTTTACAATAAACCAAATATTAGCATGTTCCTAAATACAAGACGATTGGAGTGGGCTGGCACTATTTTCCGGTTGATGGAAGTCTAATACAAAATGTCCTATTAAGAGACCCAACAAAAAGCAACCAAGGAGAAGTCCCTTCCAGCTGTAGTTTGATAGGGTAAAAAAAAATATATTAGACGTTGACGGGTTAATGGAAATGGAAACTGCAAAAGATAAGGATAGATTGATAAGCTTTATGGAAGTGCGGAAAAGGTCTTAATGGTCTACCCGGTATGATTAAAAAAGGACGCAAATAGTTTGCATAATTTATAGTATATGATTGAATTAATGTTTGAATGACAGTTTTTGTCACGTGGAATGGTAAATAAAGTTAAATATTCGTAAATATAAGCTATATTCTAGATTTTTCTTAAGTTTTTTATCCAATAAACAGGACAGTTTAATTATGTTTGTTTTTAGCTAGAGTAATCATATTTATACGACGTACAATATACATATACAATTATAATAATATTTTAGTGCAATTATGATTTATACACATCTATTCTAATATTGCAAATGTTTACAGCACACATTTTTCAAAACCCCAGGCTGTTATACTTACAATATAAGCAGACTCTTGACTATACTGAACAGTTTTAAATTTTCCACGAGCTTCGCCAAAATATATTAATATCTATCTTTTGAGGTATTATTATTCGGTTAGAAGAGGGCAGCTTAACTTTTTTTTTTGTAATGTGCACAATCAAGATAGGTATCAGAAGCGTACACTGAAATATCAATTTAAAGAAAAAAATAAACCTCTTAACAAAATGATTTCAAATAATCGTATTATATATATTGGTATAATATAGAAATAAATAATTTATTGACTCTACGATTCTATGATCTAATCACCATATAACCTGATAAGTGTTATTTAGACTTTATTCAATTTGAATATCCTAGAATATATTATAATTAGTGGTTATTATGTATTGTGAATCGTGAGATTAATGCTTTTGTGTTACTTAATTTACTTATTTACCTTATATTATTATTATAGAATATGTACAATACTAAATAAAGTAATATAATATACAATATTTAGTATAATAATAGTATAAAATACTAAGTAAGGTATATATTAAATATGCATACATAAAAAACACAAAAAATATATAATGAAGAAAAAAGTAATACGTTGGTATAAAGAATAACCCAATTTTTACAAAATAATTTATTTTTATTTAACAAATACGTATTTCGAAAACAATGTTTTTAACTTCAGTCTTAAACAACTACTTAGTGGCGTACGAACTATTTTTCACTTGAGGATCAAACATTTAAGACCTATATATATATTTAGTATGTACTACATAAAAATTCTCACTAATATATTTAAATATATAAGTATAACAATTACCTATATAAAATTTCTAAGAAAGTGTAAAACCAGCTAAACATAAAAATATATGTGAAAAGTATAATACTTTATAATTTTTTCTTTATAAGTTTATATAGGACATATATATATATATATTTATATTTATTATATTATGTAGTATGTATATCATTTATTTAAAATATGTGTGTAAATATATTATATTATATAATAAAATAGTGTTTTATTTGTTTGATGAAGTATTATACCTACTTATACAATATTTTTATGTTTATCAATATATATATATATTTTTAACAGAATAAAAATAAATTAAACATAAAATAAAATAATATACTTTTTCATATTTTCACCAGAAGTAAACAAAGTCCATGACTGACTCAGATTTGGCAATTAAAAACTCATATAGGTATATTTATTTTTAGATCTTGATAAAATGTAAGATAATTTTTCTATCCTATTATAGGATACCTGATTATTATAATTAGATTGAATGATTTATAGGATTATTTTAAGATAACACTTTTTGGTTCTTACTAATATTATATCCATTATTATACAGAGTGCTATAAGTAAATGGAAAATATGAATACAGCATGATATTAGAAAATATTATAATTCAAATATATATTATAGGAGAATGATAGTAATTGATAAATTACAAAAATGTAACCTTTGAGTATTATTTATTATTATATGTTACAAATTAATCATGTATGTTTACATTGACGATGATTGTTTATTTTATCCGAGTGGGCAAAAGTATAACTTTTTTATACTTTGGGGAGGGCAACTGTCTCTTCTACCCTCTCTCCTATACTATTGCAACTACTATTAAAACTAGTAAAACTAGTGTTTATTTAACACTGAAGATGAAAACGTTGTTTCCGAAATATGTATTTGTTAAATAAAAACAAATTATTTTGTAAAAATCGGGTTTTCATTTATATCTATAAATAGTTCTACAAGTGACTCAACAACAAAATATTAAAATAATACGTATTGAATAATAACATACTATTATTATACCTATCATCAAAATAAAATAACATCACTTGTATTTACACGATTTACAGAGAAATCGAATAAGTCATTTATTATTCTTTGAATAATAAAAACAGTTTTTTCTTTAAATAAATAGAGATGAACGCCAATTAGTTAAACAAAAATAAACTAAAATAAACTATATATAAATATATATTTATAAAATGCTTTACCTTAAAAAACGTAGGATTGCTGTTTTGTAATAAAATAAAAATCATCATGGTAAAGGATCATAATTTTAATATTTCATTAAAAGATGTTACACTAATTAAATACATTTGTTTAAGTAGTTCATGTTCAATAAAATATTAATACATTTTATGGAATTTATATAGTTTGATTTTAATACATAATTATTACCTAATCGATTATAAGATAAATAATTGTTTCATAACTCGTATATTATTCTGTTGAAAAGTAATTTATAATAATACAATATATGAGGTATTTTATTTAGTTTTGAAGTGGGTATTTTTTTTTTGTCAGAATATTTTTTAAACAATGGGTACACTGCATTTACGTATTGAACTATTATATTATCATAATATTGTATTATACAAAACAGATATTTTATCGAATTTATTAAAATATTCAAATTTATAGCGGATAACTGTATAATATAACAGTTTATTCATTTTAAAAATATTCAATATTATATTAGAATATTTGAATGTAGAATAAAACTTACGCAAAAATAGTGTGGTCTTGCTCGATTTCTCACTTTTTTGAGTGATTCAATAGCTATATAGGAACTTCATTATATGCATTGTTAATTTTCTACCTAGAAAAAGTCAGAAAATTTTTGAGCAAATCTGTGTTGTTATATCAAATGTCAATTTATTATTATTATATATTGCATACTAATTACTACTTTGATATAAATGTGGATTAAATGTATTCTTTGGTACAACAACTATACAATAAATTTTTTAATACAATATGCCGTCTATTATTATTATAATTTTATTATTATTATTTTGTATGTCATAAAATATTCAATTTATTATTTATTTATTATTTTTTTAATATGATACTTTTAAAAGTACTTTAATTGATCAATATTATTATTATCTATTAAAAATATAGTTTTGAAAACTACTACATTATTAAAAAAAAAAAGAATAAAAATATGTATTGAAAATTAAGTACTTACCTACAATAAATAATCCATAATTATTCTAACTAGGTTTCAAAATGTTTAATAATTATGAGTACATCATATTTATTAGTTATCCTTTCATTGATAATGTTATGGTTGTTTTACTACAAATATATACATATATAACTATTTGAAATAAAATGGTTTACAATGCTGGGTAAGTTAATGATTTTTTTAACTCGGTTAAGTTTCGTTAATAGGAAAAAAAATAGTAAAAGTTTAATGTTAATAGTTATTTATTTTCTTAACGATTAAGTTAAATTAAAAGTTAAGTCAAGTTTAAAAAAAAAATAACTTAAGTTAAGTTAATTTTTTTTTAATACGATTGAATATAACATTTGAATAAACAGGTATAATTAAGTACCTAAGTATCTGTTATTTTTTTTGGAAATATTGTTATATTTTAACTTTAAGCATTTAACATTTTTTAAAAATCATTAAAATAATATTATTAAAAATACAATTATTACTATGTATTTATAATAATTATTATTATAATCAACAACAAATAGGTTCCTTCAGAAATATGTTTGATTAGTAGGTAGTATGTTCCAACTAGTTTCTTAAAAATTCCAATAAATGGAAATTGTTCATTGCAAATTAGTATCTACTTGCCTAAATATTGTTTATTAATGAGAAATCTAATACCTATATTCCTTAATTTATATTATGGGGAGATTATTATATAATATTTAGGTATTCTTGTTTTATTTATATTTTGGGGAAATAAATAATTCTTATAATATAATTATTAAAAACGACAAAACAATTTTTTTTTATTTAACCATTTTGATAATAGACACAATATGAAATCAAAATATATCAATTATTTCAAAATTAACTCAACTGAGTTTTAATTAAAAGTAATATGTTATTTAATAGTTAATATAACCAAAAATAAATTAAGTTAATAAGTTAAGTTAAAAAAAAAATCAAATATATTTTGTTATGTTAAAAGTTAAAATTAACTTAACTTTTAACTTAGCTTTTAACTTATTAGCTCATCAATACCAAGCATTGAGTTTAGGTATACCATTTATTTTTAATGAAGAAAATTATGAAATATTCTAGAATAATTATTGATAACTTATCAATTATTATTATATTTTCATTTCATAATTTAAAAAAATATTACTTTAAAAATATTAGAATATTGTGTAATTATTACATACATAACATAATAATACAAGCACGGTGAAGGAGGGAAAAGTTTTTAAACCATGCATTTTCAACGCAAATTTTCAATTCACCAAAATTTCAATTACAATCAGATTGGATTTGAACTGGCATTAATGTATGTTATACTCAGTGCCGGATCTAGGGGGGGGGGCGAACCGGGGCACTTGCCCCGAGCGCCATTATGATGGAGTGCAAAATGTAAAAATATTTAAACTTTTCGTTTCGTTTTTGATCCTATTGATCACTTAATTTATTTTTAAATAGGAATTGACGAATGACCTTTTTTTTTTTTTGCTTATTAAAATTTAAAAAGGGGCGCTCAATTATTTTTTGCCCCGGTCGATAAATTCTCTAGATACGGCACAGGTTATACTCTTCGGTATACAATATAATAAATGTCGCTTTTTTAAGTATTCCCAAGATGAAGACATGTCCTTCTCCTGACCCCAAATTGAGCACGCATGGATAAAGATATTAGGTAGAAGTTAAAAATATAGAAAATTGAGTTATATGCAATCCAATATTCGGTTTCCTAAATAAAATGACTTTTAGTATGTTATATATCGAACTATATAACACATTTTGTCACCAGTTCTAGACTGTTCGGACTGTATATTGAATCTATGTGGCTAAGCATTCAAAAATTATCGCTATATATTTTCGTGTTTATTGTTATTGTATATTATTCTATAATAGTTTTTACATTTGTGATTATGATAGTATTGAGAAGAATATAATAATAATAATAACATTATATTTAAATATTTCTTATCAAAAGACTTATGACTCCGTATTAACATAAACACAAATGTAAAAATTCTTTAATTTGACCGTATTTTTGACCTTATTATTAGTCTTCGGTGGCATAGTTGACTGATTTTCGGCCTGCTGCCCAGAAGAATCCCACTGATTCGGTCCACACTCAGTGATATGATTAGAAAATGACTTTAAATTAGTGAGTCCGATTTTGGTGTCTTCTTCAAAATATAACACATACATTCACTATACAAATTACATGTAGTTTCTCACTGGCGTGAAATATTTAATTTTAATAATAATATTAAATTTAATGCAAACATGTTTGAAATACTGAATGCAAGATAAATACAAAAGAGTTTCTAATAGCAATCAAGAACCATCTTCGAATCCCTTAATATGTGAAGGTGCATACTGGAGTTTATTAAAGTTTGGAAAATAAGAGGACGTAAAAGTGTTTATTGTATGTGAAAATTCACGCGTATACCGTGTAAAATATGATTAAAGATGGAATGTTTATTAAAAAAAAAAAAAAATGAATTATATCAAAAATATGACACCACTACCCGGTCTCATAAAAATTAGTTTCGTAACCATTTATGAATCTACATCATATATCATGTTTACATTCGTGTAGGAATTTTCATATCATTTTTTGTCTTAATTAAGATTATATATATATTCTTTCATTCGCCTAATCTTAAAAATATTAAAAGAGGCGTTACACTGGATATAAGTACTAAGTATAAGTACTTTGGAGTTGTACTCGTATTATAGTAGAGTAGTAAAATTTATCAGCGTTTTAAAGCGTTTAAGTAAAACATTTTTAGTTGAAATATATATATATATATATATATTACATAATTACGCATTATATAGGTATGTCGGTATTGTACGTATACAAATATCTATATTGATAACGATTACTTTTATATAAATACCTACTTTCATTTCAGTTACATTAGAAGCAGTATAATATTCGAAGTATTATTTCAGATTCTTATTGTTACGAGAAACAATAAGATTATGTTTTTTTTTATGTCTGTATGTTGATTTTTTAGAGGGAGCTGAGCAGAAGTTTTGGAGTAAACCCAGGTAGCAATTCCCAATGTATATTGGTTTTTGATTTAAAATTAAATATTCAAAATGAATATTGAGTAATTATTTAACTAATATTCAAATAAAAATGTTTAATGTACAATCATTATTCAATGTTTATAATTATTAAGAAACAAATATTTAAATTAAAATTAACAATTAATAAACATTTAATATTTAATATTATATAGAATTGTTAAATTAAATATGTTAGTATTTATATGCTTAGTATTATATAGTAGGTACCTATATATTATATTTATAGTTATATACTTAAATGAAATGAATAACTCGGCTTTGCAGTTCGTCCACGAACAGTTTTGCTACTTAATTAATGTTTTCTACGACCAGTAGTTTAGGCTAGGCGTTGGATAATAATTGACCTTCCCTCCCCTTTTCCCCTTACAGGCTGAATTTCAAAAAATCCTTTTTGTGTCAATTTCTTATCTATGCCATTAAAGGAATATTTTCTGAAAATGTTAATTTTCCATGACAAGTATTTTGGGCTAGGACTTGAATAATAATTTAACTCCCCTCCCCGTTTCCCCCTTAAAGCAGGTCAAATTTCAAAATATCTCTTCTGAGACTGTATTTTTTTTTTATTAGCTTACTTTCATCATCTGTATCTGGAAACTTTTGAAATATTTGACAACATTTTTCGTTCATGATTTATGTAAATGATTATATGATACTATATCATAATAATATTATATGGGTTACTTTAACAAAATTATAGCAGTATTTTAACTATTATCCAGTGTGTTCTTCCTCCAAATGTATAATAATGTGCAGATATTAGCGTCATTATTCATATTTTACGTTCTATATAAACATTAAAAATCTATTTATGTCAATTTTTAATCATTTTGAATTTATTTCAGATAAATTTGATAATATTTTAAGTACCTAACAATTGTAATAATATAAAATTGCCTATACAATGAGTAATATTTTAATTAAAACCATAAAAAATAAATCAAAAAAATTAAAAAATTGAATTCGTTCATGTTCACGTTCAAATGTATTAAAGAATACGTTATTTGTAAGTTTTTTGAAATATTGACTCATTTATGAGTTCGTTCTTTTTTATTAATTAACTATTACCAAAATATAAATTTTTTTTATATATTAACCAAAAAAATTACCGAATCGTAGATCCACGATTTATATATTATATATAGATTCCGAATTTTATAGCGGACAATTATATTATTTATATATTAGACAACGATATACGGTTTTTAACAACTGTTTTAATATATGTTACTATAATCATCGTTTATCAGTTTGTTTCATATTTTTTATTGTATATTCGATGCATTACCTATATTTATTGATTTTCATATTTATTTGTATCCCTTTTTTGTTTTTTTCATTATTAATTTGTAACCCGATGACGACTTACGGTTGAAATTAGTTATTACAATATGTATATACAATATACATATTATATATGTATGATATACGCACACTAGTATTAAATTCCATACACACATTTGCAGAATATATATATATACGAGTACTTATATATATTTATACGTCCTTGGCTGAAAAACGGATTATTCCTCACTTTCGTCCATATTATATGCGTGTTGCTGATAGTATTGTTTCGTTGCGACGGCGTACTTTACCCCATCCATTACAACATATTTCGCGGGGGCGCGCAGCATGTTCGCTCTCCGACACGCCGTGCCGCTCGCGCGCTCATAAAAGTGAACACGCGATTGTGCGCACACCCCCTCCCCACCATCGCTCCAAAAACCAGCCAATAAACGAGACTACTTTCGACACGGTCGCGGGCACGTTATGAACGGACGAGCAGAAGAGATGAGATGACGCGCGCCTCCCGATTAGACCTGTGAACGGCTTAAGTACGGGCCGGCACGGCGGCGGTGGTGGCAGCACTGGCGGCGCCGTCCAAGATGGCCCGTTTATCATTCTACCATAAACATGTTTAATTACGTTTAACCGGCAAAACGTCGTTGATTAATTATATACGGGCCGGGCATGTCGACCGGATGATGTCCGCTCCTCTATTCCACCGTTACCCTCCACCCCCACCGCCACCGGATCTTTCATCTTCTTCGCCCTCTTTTCCACACTCAACCTAACCTTGTACATACACCTACACTATACGTGTGCCATTTTTATACGGTCTGTAACGCACGCACACGTTACTTCGCCACTCTGAAATAATTGTAAATCACACGCACGCGTGCTATGTCCATGTCGCATATTTGTGTACAACACACATATACGTACTTACCATAATGTTTATACCATACAACGTATTCATATCAAGACTGCGTGCAATGTGTGATTACAACGCAGACGGATAATTTATTTCTGATATTATTTTTCTATCGATCGTATTTTTAAATTTTGCACATGCCACTGTTTAGGGGTTGAATTGGAAAAAAAAAATAACGACGGACTCTGAACTCAATTCAGAAATTAGCTTCCCGGGACATATTTAAGAAAAAGTAAGCTGTGGAGGACTTTGTCCCTCACACCCCCTATTAAAAGTTTCTTAACCAGAAGACATTTTTAAAAACATTTTAGATTATTATATAACATGAATAGAATAGAAAAATGTAAAATTGTTTTTACATCATTGTTGGCTTACATATTTTCAAGATGACATAGTTTAAACATTCCTCTTTCAAAATAATTTAACACTTTTCCTTTTAAATGAATAATCGAGGAAGTTGTAAATGTAGACCAAAATGAAGTTTATTGGTTTTTTTTTATTTATTGATTTCTCCATCCTTTTATACTTTAGCCATTCACGAATAATGAAGACTATTTTTATTACTTATATGATACTAATATGATTTAATAAGATCAACTATTGAACATTTTATATTATGTTTTTTATCGAAAACTTATTATGTGATAAGGACAAAAAAACATTCATTTTCGTAATTTCACGATTTTTTAAAAAAAAAAAAAAATTATAATTTTTAAAAATGTTAAATAAAAATTAAAACAAACACTGCGGTCCTTGATAAATAAATTAAGGGGTACGCTGTTAAACATGAAAAAAATGAAGAGTAGCTTTGTCCCCCTGCGTCCCTCCCCAAAACCACCATTTCCACTGATACGATATCATAGTACCTATGTAAATTGTTTCTGTCGCGCGTTATATCTCTAAAAAAAAAAAAAAAAATGTTGTGTGCCCCGTCATTACTAATCGAATACCGTTGTTCGCCTAAGACGATGATTATCACTCTACATAATCGGAATACAGTGATGGAGGATATATACCTAGTACACTTTTTTATTAAGCGTTGTATCAATAGTGATGGGCACTATCGAATAGTTTTAGATGACCGAATGTTGATTTTTCGTCATAAACTCTACCAATTATACTACCGAATAGTTAAACTCAAATAGTTTGTACTAACCGAATATTTTGGTCAACTATAATCATAATGATTTATATTTTATATAATATATTAAACATAAATAATGGTGTTTAGGAACCGAGTTTTTCCGTAAACCAGCAAAAATACCCTTTTTATGAGTATCGAAATCACTTCCTGGTTTTTATTTTTTAATCTAAGAAATGGTCATCAGTAACCGGTAATGGAAATTATATTTGGGGTTTTACATTTATCGGTAATCATTTTATGTCATTACTAATAATTGTAATGGAACCGATAACTTAATATGTTAAAAGTAACGAAAAAAATAAACTACTAACCCTTTTTTAAGGGGCAAATAAAAATCGTTATTTATATATTATTATATTATTATTTGTTTTTGTTTATCATGCCTTCATCATTTTTACTTAGGTAGTATTTTTATTCATATCAATTTAATTCTTCATTTAATTATTACATTTTAATATTAGAGATGCATATCTATATAATATATTATATTATTTATATATATATATACATATAATATAATATATATACTCTTGAGTCATCATTCGTCATTAATGATACTGTTTATAGCTGGTAAAATAAAATAAATTCAAAATTATGAAAAATTATAAAATAGTCGTTAATGTTATTGTTATTGTTTTCTATTTCCCGTCAATTATTATATTATGCTATTCTGTGCACTAAACTTGAAGTATATAGATTAATCAGCTAATTGACTTATTAGCGATTGTTAAAAGTTTTGACATAGTATATATGTTAGGTACGTACAATGTTTATATATTATATACGAGGTATACCAGGTATGTTAGTCAGTGGTTAAAAGAAATATCGGAGTGACAGAAGGCACAATTGTGAAAATATCGTTGCTTACGACCATTTTATATAGGTAATTATTATGAATTATTTATAACTGCCATGGTTAACATTTAAACCATAATTTAATGTATTATTTGCGATTGCGATGAATGTGACTTTACCATAGGATTTCTTTTAGATAAGTTTTAATAATCTAACAAATATTCTGGGATCAGAAAGCAGAGACCAAAAAGTTGGACGACGAAACTGTTTTAAAAAGTTAGAATTGGCTTAAAACCTGTAATTAGTTATGAGAAGTAAGAAGTCGTTTTACATCAAGAAGTTGTTACCTTAAAAATTAGGAAGTGGTTTTTAACCGAGAAGCGGTAACCACTTTTTTTTTTTAAATATTCAAAGAACCGTTTATCGATATATATATGTATTCAAAAAATCACTTAATACCGGTTACCGATTTTTTCGAAAGCGGTTGTAAAGTCCTGGTTTTTTTTTGTCATTTTGGTGTTAATTGTATAATAAATAACCATGTGATTCTACATAACATAAGAAATTACGAATATACAAGTATGTATGATACCTATGTATGATAATTTGCTCGAAATTTTTTAAAACTCGTTCGAAAATGAAACATTCAATTATACATCACCAATACGTGAAGCCATAATAACTTGGGACACTGCTGCCTGTTTTGGTTATTTTTAAAAGCGCATTTGTCGCATTGTATTGGATTTATGGTATTTGTCTTATAGAAATAAAAAATAAAATAGTACTTTTTTCTATACAATAATACTAAATAAACTCATTTACTATTATTTGATGTTAGATATCTATATCCTTTACGAAAATTGACTATATTATAATGATTAAATGTTTTATATTTTAAACAATTACTCAATAATACTTACACGTTATTAAACATATAATAAATGTCAAATATATTATAATATAATTGAGTAGGTAGTAGTAATTCATCGACTACCAAATAGATCGGATCAACCGAAAAGTTCAGCCTTTTGAATAGTTCTGATCTTATCGATTGATAGCTGAAATAGTCGATAGATTTTAAGTACCAATCTATCGAACAGTTCGATAGTAACTATTCGATAGTGTCCATCATTAGTTGTGTGCTTTCTGAAATTATTATTATTATTATTATTATTATTATTATTTTTTAGTTAGTGTGTTTATATTTGCCCCAATAAGCTGGTTTTTTTTTATCACAAATAATCCAGAAATGTAGATCAATGGCTCCAAAATATTATAAATCAAATTAAGTATGTAATATGTACTATACATATTTTTTTTTCTATCTAAAGGAAAAAAAATATCATTATGTTTTTTTTGGACTACGATTCACATGTAGGTATTTTTATGAAGTGTAGATAGAGTATGTTTATACTGCAGCTTCTATTTATTTTCTCTTGACAAAAAATATTGAGTTTCATTGCATAATAAAATCTAAAATTTACTATAAATTCAGTTTTATTTCATTATGTATTTTACATCTACCTATATGTTTGGTTTTTATGAACGTCTAGGTATACTTGAAACCCTCCACTTATGCAATGGAAAAATGAACAATCCCGATGTTTAAAAGTGTCCAGAGTTTACATTTACTTAGCTTCTACATAAATTATAAATCCTCAAGTCCTGTTAAGACAAATTAATTCTTAAAATATAGGCATCTAAAAATAAACTAGTAATCAGACTATACTAGAAGTTTGTCAGATTTCCGAAAAATTACTCTGTTTTTCATAATATGATATAATAAACAATTTTAAATCAACTATAAATGGAAATCAATTAATCTATACGATTTTATAGAAAATAAGTTAAATATGCTTTGATTTCATAATAATATCAATTATTAAAACCATGTTTTACGTCTTTATTTTTATGTAGTTTTATTCACAAATATTTTTATTTATACAGTATTTAGGTATATATATATGGTTGAATTAGAGTTTCCAAAAAATGTTTTGGATTTCATTAGAAAAATAATATATTATAGTAATAAAATAATAGAAGTCGGTATTTTGGATGTAACAGATAACAATACATTTTTGATAAACATTTATAAAATATGAACAAAATTTTTAAACTTCATAAAAAAAAATTAAATTTTATAATTATCAATAAATTTAAAGTTGTATAGTTGGTATAAATAGTTAAATACATCGTTTCTTAAAAGTAGATCCAAAAATAATCTAATTTTTTTGTTTGTGTTTAGTGTTCAAATTTATATTCTGGGAAAAACATTGTACTGTGCCGTCGAGATAAAGACTTCGATATAAAAACGTATTTCTTATACGTGACGACATAAGCCGTATTAAATGCAATTTATTGTTTATTGGCTGTAAAATGAGTATAAGTACGTTAAGGCTTGTTCAAAACATAGTAAACTATTATATTTTGGCACATTCCGAAATAGTTTGAATACCATAACTCGGCGGCTTAGGATCAGAAGATTTTATCAATCCTTATGTTATTTCAGGATTTTAAGAAAGCAATTTCGTTTTACGCATAGTACCTTGAATATAATAATTATTTATGTAATAATATTACATAATCGTAAAATAATATGTGGCATTAAATTATTATTATATTGTTATAAAATACAAAATGTTGAATTTTTTATTTAATTTTTTTAATTGTCCTGTTTTACTGAACTTTTTTTTTTAGCTCAAATAAAATTACATAAAATCATATTAAATTGCGGCCATTGTTAACTTAAAATAGTTTAAAAACCAGAATATTGTATTCTTAAAATTTAGTAACTTGTATTTAATCAAAATATAGTAGGCAATGAATAATAAACATATTATACAATATATTTTATCTAATTAATAGCAATGTAACATTTATAATATATCAAAATTTAGCTTTTATTGATTTTACCCATTACAAAGCTCTGATTGCTTCAAAAACCATTTACATATTTATTTAAAATAATCTAGTTTAAGTACTAATCTAGTCCAAGTATTTGTCTAGACTAGTATACTATATATAGTTAAATAATATTTTTTTCATAAGTGATTTTTTATCAAAAAAGTTAATTTCAAATAAAAACACATACTATATGCTTTTCTTATAGAAAAAATATTTAATATGGAAAATTAAATAAATCATATTCACATGGAGAACACCTGCTCCAACGAACTTGGTCTTAAATCAGTGACGTCTTAACGGTAAAATAATTAACTTACATTGGTGATAAAAGATATTATATTTATGTTGGGTAAGATTTCAATGACATCAGTGATTATAAATATAGGAAAATTAATCCACTGACAGATTTAAATTATACGTATACTCGCAAGTTGAAGAAACCTATAACCCTTATTCGTTTCTCAGTAAAAATGTTTTTGATCTCTTATTTTTCTGACAAGCCTTTCAATTTATCGATATCTTCATGTAATTCATTGTCAAAACAACTACCTACTTCAACTCGACCTCATGCTGTAGTTTAGTGGTTTATATAAAATGCTTTCTAAAATCGAACAGTTATATAGGCGTTTTACAACTTATTTTACTTTATATTACGTTCTCGGTTTCTTTTGTTCTGTAGTGAGTATTTTTTTTTCTTCAAATACACACAAACTCGTCGTCTCTGTTGGGTTTAACTTCCTTTGACTGGATTCGAAATAATATAAGTATAAATAGCTGAGGGTGAACCAAAGGTTTCAAGAAATAATCGGCTTTTACCGTGAAAAACGGCGTTGTGGACTTTATATATTATAGTGTTTATATGCTTTGATGTTGGATGTATACATCTAAGATATTGGCTTACAATCATTTTATAGAATTACTTATTTATTTTCATTGAAAACTGTATTTTCTGACCACTATGCAGATTTGAATATATATATTGTAATATTCGCAACACCATATATAGCGATTCATTTATATACTTGGTAAAAGGGCTACGCTGTATTTTCTTTTCGGAATACTAAAATATATAAATTCTTGGATGATCCATTGTCATCCCTTCACACAAATGTATATTGGTACACTTCAATTTTTTTTTTTTTTTTTGATAAAACCGAATAGTAATAATAATATTCTAATATATCTATTTATATTTAATCCATTTAAAAAAAATTATGAAAGTATACTCTGAAAATCATTACATACCTATATATTTACTTGTAATAGAAAATCAAAAAACATAATGTACAAAACGTAATCATGTAAGTATTTTTGAAAATAATTAAATACCAATTTTGATTAATATATTTTATCAAAAATGTTAATACTGATTATTATGAAATATTAAAAAAAAATTATCAAACCACCCTTTTTAGCTTTGATGAAATTTATTATACCTATTATTATAGCTTTAACATTTAATTCAATATATATGATAAATGGCTTAAAGGGATGAATTGATGATGTCTGTTGTTGATATCTATTGTTAACAATCATTCAAATAATACTTTTATTACATGCTATGTCTAGTTGTTTTAACTTTTATAATTTTAAGTATGATTGATTTATTATTATTATTGATTGATTCATATATTATAAATATATTATGAATAAAATAAATAAATTTCATGGATTGCGAGTAACCTCGGGGTACATATTCTCAGCATTTGCTCTTAGAAATGTGTCATTGATTTTGTTGAATATCGCATGTCATTATCAGTGCTAAGTTTAAAAAAAACCGAATGATTTAATTTATTCATTTTGATCATGGAGATTTAGATTATTTTATTTTTTTTATAGATTATATTATTTTACAAATAAACACGATGTAATTTTATTAGGTTCCGGATACCCCTCCAAAATATATATTTTTGAGATTATCGTAAATTATTAGAAATGTTAATACATATATTTAAAAAAATTATTCATGTATAATATAACATTTTATATGTATATATTTTTTTTAATTTTTTACAACTAAATAAAAATAAATCAAAACTTTATATGTAAAAGTGTATTGGTCTTACGGAATAATTTTAAAATTGGACCTCTGCACAAAAATATATATCCTGTCTGATTTTTAAGAATTGAATTAACGCTGTACAAATATATTTTTATTATTATATATAATTGTGATTTATACATTATAAATTTAATATATTTGGATAACTATTCGTTTAATATATTATATTAAACATGTAGTTTTCCAACTTCTGTAATATTATTTCTCGGGAAAAATGAAGCTTAGATTAAATATTCTGTGGTTAATAATCCATATAATTGACATGGCATACAATCTAGATTTTTAATTATAGGGGTAGTATAATCCGGACGGATATCGTTTTACGTTTCTCGGCACTTTCCTCTATACATTAATTTTCCTCGACCGTCGGTTCTCAAAACGCAACGGGAAAAAATAAGGTAGTATGTATAATGGATTCAGAGACGGACAGACGGGGGAAAGGAGTATTTTTTTAATCCCAAACTTCGTATCGTCACTGCCACCATAGTCAAACGAAAAGATTTACAATATCTATCACAATAAATTATTAATCGGTAAATCTTGTTTCTGGTGCGAATCTCTAATTTATATCACTGGCAATCTCAAAAATCGTCTGGTACACGACTATACGTGCAGTATATATATTATCGGGTCTGGTACGCACGGTTTCAGTTTAAGAATATTGATTTTCGTTTCGGGGCCAAGACGGAAAAAAAGTAGAATTTTTGTTTTGGCCGAGATAGAAACATACCAGATACTATTATCCAATCGATACATTATTTATTGTTCAATAGAACTTTTATCGCAGGAGCTGTTGAATTTCTTTTTTAAACATGTAATATTTTAAATCCTGACTGAATTAATAATTGCCAGATGAACTTCTTTTTTTTTAAATTCCAGCCGGAACGCACGAAAGCCAAAATGAAAGTGTGTAATTTTTGGCTGAAACGATAATATATGCACTTATACGAGTGTGAAGGATATTGTTACTGCCGTACGGGCCCGCGTCCCCATACCATTTCAGGCAAAAGTTTTATGAAAACTGTCGGAGTGAAAATTTATCGGTCAACGCGGTTGAGGGTTATATTTATTTTCGTGTACTAATGTAAAGTGTGACCTAAACGCAGCTATATGTCGATTGAATTTGTATTTCACGTGTGTATTAGCAGAGGAGAAATGTTCGTATTATAGGTATATAATATAATATATGGATAAATAACTTATAGGTATACAATACAGCCAGTGATTCTTATTTTTCATTTGAACCTTTGCATTTTTTAAATATCGGCCATAACGTCAGACAATTTGACTTTCTGTATCTCGTCCGTAACTATATTGATCGGTGGTGTGTGATTCCATATACTCGTATTATATATACGTACAGATACTATCACCTATAACTTTTTATAGCGTTTTTTTTTTTTTCGTATTATTATTATTATTATTGTTATATATAAACCTACACGATTTCGTCCAATTTAAAGCACAATGTTTCCGCGCGATTCATTTGTGCCTGTTATGTGTGTTTTTATATTTCTATTGTATTTCATCGGGCATACAATGGCCAATTTTACTACCTTCTCCTTCTATATTTACTCAAAATCAGTTCCAACTGTGCTACTATACAATCTAAATGTGAAACTAAAGAAAAAATAAACACTATTTATATAATATACTAATGAGGTGAACATTATATCAGTTAGGGACGTACCTACCATGAATGTATGATAAGTATTGAGACTAAAGAAGACAATTGCAACATTATTTATCAGTAACTGGTAATAAACATTAAAGGGAAAGATTTTAAGCTCTGAACTGCTATGGGCCCACATGCCAATGTTTGAATTTTAAAAATTCACGAAAACTATTATAAATATTGTAAGGAAACACTAACAAATATAAAATTGAGAGAAGAATTAAAAATTACAAAAAAAAGTAATTGTAAAATGAATTGTGTATTTTTAAGTTCCCAAATGTATCGTATTTTATAAAAATATATAATTGTTAAGTTTTTTCTATGTACAGACAATTTTATATTTCCATTTGCCTAATAACTATAAATACATAATTCTTACAATGCCTAAAACAACTTTTTTTTAAAGTATATTATATATTTTTGGAGTTAATTGCCAACTTAAACCATAATCATTATATCTCTTAGAACATACTTACTCAAAAAAAAAAAAAAAATTAAAAATTGAATGTTAATTACAAATTTACTGTCAGCAGGTGAGGAAAATCTGCATAAAATTCATTCAGCAGTCAAAGGGTTTAATAAATTATTTATAGTTAATCAACTATTTTATTATATTGTATACTTATATTGCGGATAGACTGATTTTCAAATTAAAATATTATAATTTACAATAATCTGACGACATATAGAACCGTGTAAAACTATATTACGTAATTTAGCAAAGTTAAAGCGATTGTGATGTATATATTTTCAGTACCTACCTATAATTATTATTTTCAATAGTTTTTTTTTTTATTAATATGTAGAATTGAAAATGTTTGTTTTTTCTGGATAAACTATATTAAAAATGGTTTTTTTTTTGGGGGGGGGGGAATCAATTTTGATATTTTTTCAAGTATCTAGTTCCATCCTATATACTGTATAGTAATGAAATATTTAATTGATATTTAATGTATACTTAATTTTGTACATATATCTATTAAATATCTAAAACAGCAATATAGACAACTTTTAAATATCTAGGAGATATTATTTATATATGTCTTATGAATATAAAAGTCATATATAGTATATTGTGTACTCTTATGTACAAATTAAGATATTTATTCAATATTTCTACAAAAACTCAGAAATGTCTATTAGTATTATCAATGGAATGTGTACACAATATAATAAAATTATTTCTAGATGTAGATTGGTTCATATTTAAATTACCTATGAAAAAAATGCAAAACAACATCGCGAGAAATTTCTAGAATTCTCAGGTAAATAAACTGCCTTTATTGGACTATTTGTTAAACATATATTCTCAATTATCCAGTTTGAAACTCAATTTTGTTCAGAAAAATTATTTTTCGGAAATTATTGTAATCTGTAATAATACGGGATCGTGTTACGAAATAATATGACATATAGTAAGCTGAACAACGTTAAAGCACTGCGGAATATCTGAAAATGTGTTGTTTTTGAAAATTATTATCGAATACAGTGTATTGTTTTTAAAGAAACTCAGATTTGTAATTATTGGTTGAAATGCGTAAACGCATGCATCTATATTAATTTATAATTTTTATAAAAATAATACACAATAATTTCGCTATCGCTAAAACGATGATGGTGAGTTTTATGAAGTTGGCCGTATCGGAAATTTATCGGTCGGTCACGACTTCGTGGTCTGTTGTGGCCATTCATTATACCGGCACCGATCTAAATTAAAACCTAAACGCAGCGACATCGATTGAATTTATATTTCGCTCGTATCGGCCGTTATATATATATATATATATATATATGTATTATATACGTATAGCCGACTAATATTGTTGGATTTACAGCCAATAAATTCACGTCAATCGGACCGTTTCGGATACACACGGACACGTTTATACATTATACATGTACACGTATATGCGTTATATACACAGTATTTGGTTTAGGGGATGGGGTGGGGCGAAGGAGATATTTCGCACAGTTGTATTAAAAGTGCCTCCTCTTTTGTACCCTCACCTAACCTAGTAATTTATTGTCCGTTAATTGTGTATACTCCAGTACTTCCCATGCCCTACAACCTTAAAAGAAACGAAATATGACGACATTGGCGGGAGAATCACCTATTTGCGTTAAAAAAAAAAAAGTTTGCTTATTTCCGTCATATTATATGTATATAGTACCTGATCATATTATTTCTCAATATATACGACATAGGTACCTACGAACTAAACTAAATATATTTTAATTCGTCAGTTTTGAATTTTAATTTCAATACATACAATGCACTTTAAAAACGGTTAACTGTTATAAATATAAGGTTTCGTCGATTTACGAATTACGTCGAATCGACGATATGTTGTCCAATAATAGCCTATACTCTACATATAGTGTACTGAATACTCAAGTGTCCCAAAATTAGATATAATATGTTATATGCATACCTACGAATACAGACATACTACATACTTCATACAAATACGTTCGTTTAAAACCGTAGTAACTATAAGAGTTTTTTTTTAGTTCACTTAATGATGAAATCTGAATTTACTGATAATTTAACTAAAGAACTAAACTATATTGAATTTAGCTCATAAAAATATGTAGGGAAAAAATATTCAGAAATATTTGACGAAAACGGGCGATGGAAATAAATGACCTATTTTATTTTGCGCAAACGGATATTTTGAATTTTGAATTTTTTGCGCAAATGGACGACGGAATTAAGTGACAATTTATTGTTTTTATTATTATTATTGTTATTTTTTTTTTTTTTTTTTTGGCGTATGACGGCTCATCCCTATTGTCGAGGGTCAGTGATTTGTAGCATTTCACTATGCTAAAATAGTATAACAATTGATATAGTCATATCGTACAGGAATTTGTATATAGGGGGCGTTCAAGTATTACCTACGTCAGCACACTTTTGGCCTTTTTGGAATTTCTCCTCCCCCTTGTCAACAATTGTTAGCAAATTTCAGACTCCTCCCTTACGTCAGCAAATGTCCGACGCTCCCTCTCTATTTAAAAAAATTTTTTTTGCGATTTTTCTATGAATTAATTAAAAATAAATTAAAAAATATGTTACATTTGTCAAAAAATGTAAGTATATGATAGAAACCCTCCAATTCCCTTACGTAATACTTGAACACCCCTATATACACGAGTAACGCCAATAGCGGATTTATTTTTAGCAAATACTTTCTTCCAGTCTCTCCTCCGGTCAGTATACATGTCGTTGACCCACGGAGGCTCCGTTATCTCTTAAATTCAGCCCATTCGTCTCCCACAGGGAATGGGTCCGTATAATGTTGCGCGCCGGGAGTAAGTGTGGGCGTGAAGAAAACGCACGTGGAACTGTCAAAAAAGTTTTAACAAGACATCTTTTTGAACATGCGCCCGCACCGTCCGAAGTATTCACTAAGGGAGTACCCCTCAGGGTGTATATATTTTCACACCCTTATTCGTCGTGCGACGTTCAGCTGGACCGTATTTTTCTTTTTCTTATTTTGTTTTATTTTATTTTTTAAAACGAATGCAGATCAATGATCAGTGGTCGAATAAACTTGAAAATAAGTCCGAGTGGAAGAACAATACTAAAACATGGACATGACCGTTTGACCAATAATTTATTTAAAAACTAGCCTTTGTTAAAAAAAAAAATGTATTTATTTTTTTTTAAAGCCTAAATTTAATTTAATTGCTTACATTAAAATTTCAAGTACTTAATGATAGTTTAATTTTTGCACATTAGATACACGGAAAAACAAATTAGGCTAGGATATAGGATATTATATTTGAATAAATAACGTTAAATACTTTATTAAAAACTAAATAAATAAATATTAAAATCAATATTTCCATTCTACAGAAGGATTTAAATATTTTTCATTTTATATGTATTTTATATATATATATATGTTAGTCATAAAAATATATTATATAATATATTGAAAGTTGATTTAGTTTCTGTGCGTTGTATTATCTACACTTTCTAGATACTACGTGTATTATGTTAAAATATATATTTTAATATTTAATATGAATTTTTTCCTTAAACTGATTATAATATAATGATCATAGTGTTTTTGAAAAATGTAATTGATTGATACTCGAGAAGGTTCAATTCTGTAAGGGTCATTATGGAAATTGTTTTTTTGTTAGGTCTATAGTGGATACCTATTATGTTTACTAAAACATTACATAGTAAAGTTATCTGTTTCTTTTATTGTATAGTATGTAAAAAATGAATTTTTATTGTTTGTTGATCTTATTTATATTATTTTTCAAAGTTTAAAAGATATAATATTAATTAAATACAAAAAAAATAAAATAAAATAACATTAAATAAAAAGTACAGAATTGTAACTTTCTACAGAAAAATATCCATTATTATTTTAACTTTAATAAACTACTGGAGAAGTTGGTATCTATGTTCCAGAGTTAACTAGATTATATCTGTATATTGTAAAAATATTTGAAAAATGCTGCTTATTCTGTCCTCCATACACTTGATAAGCTGATTAAAACTTTAGGCTAAAAATCTTATATTTAAAAATCTACTAATTACAAAATTTCAGTTTCATTACTTAGAAAATTTTTTATAATTATAATAATGTTTTTTAATTCTCCATTAAATCTATTTAGTTTTTTATTTGTAGTATCTACTGCTTTTCTAATTGATCTGTAAGTTTCTCTGAGCATTTTATGCCATCAGTTGAATCGGTATTCTAAAAATATCATAATTACACATAGATATTTTATGATGTCCATTGGTCCAATAGCGACAATGTACCTAATTATTCTAAATCCTCTACTTTGTGTGTTTGTATTATCCCTGAGTCCTTTGATGATATTGGTTTTGTCAAAAACATAATATTCGTTTTAAATATGGTTCTATAGTCTATACTTGATAAAAGGAAATGTAAAAATATTTTACTATAGACAAAAGACGGGTTACTATTTACTATTCCCATGATGCTAAAGGAATATTTTTTAAAGAAATTAGAAGAGGATAAACAATATAAAAAGGACAGAGAAGCGAGTAGTACGGGCAGGGACTCTGAAATTAATAATGGATAAGGAAGTAAGAGACTACATTTTTGAAAAGAGGAGATAGGTTATAAAAGACAGATTACATATATTTCAACGATCCGTTAAAATAGCAATATTCAAGACACGTAGAACCGGAGTATAATCGTGAGGAGGATGAGAAATATTCGATCTGTAGGCAACAATAAATAGGAATTTACATTGGACTTTTTCAACCATAGCAATGACACTAGAAGTAGAGTGGTCCTAGAGGATAATGCCGTATTAGAGGATCGGAAGAACCCAAGCACAGTACAAAGCTTTGAGGGGCAATAATAGATTGAACTAAAAAGAGGACCGAAGAATAAAGCTGAGAACCGTTAATACTCTGCAGAAAATCTGTTGAATATGTTTAATTAGGAAAAGTTCATGAGTAAGCGTGAATCCGAGTTCGCGGATAGTACCAAATGATTTAATAGGAATATTGTTTATAAGATTAGGAAAAGAAATTATAAAAATTAAACATTTAGGGATTTTCAGAGAGAGGTCGATAGACTCACTCCAAGTAACTAAGTTATTTAGTTCTTATTTGAGAAGTTGACAGTCGAAATTGGAGTTTATACGAAGATACAATTTCATGTCATCGGCAAATATAAGAAGCTTAGCATTAAGAAGAACAGATAACAGAGGAGGCGGAGTTTACAAGAAGAGCAAAGAAGAAAGGGAAAGGTGGGTACTTTGTGAAACGCTGGACGAAGGAGTGAAAACAGATGAGAATATACCAAGAACAGAAACAAGAAAATATCGATTAGATTTAAATCTATATTATTACCATACCCTTTTCCTCTTGACATGAACTCTTTTTTAGACCATCTTCACACTTTTATACTCCACTATCGTTTCTTGTCATCTTTATCAAATAAAATTTTCTTAATGGGCTCCTTGAAAAATCAAGAATATTATTCGTAGATAAAATATAGCACATAAAAAAAAATACATCTACGTTTTATTTGATTGATTATCGTGAATTTTGCGCTAGGTTTAAACAAAAGTTGGATAAGTACATTATAAGTTTCTTTAGAAGTACTGAAAACTTTCTCCTTTGAAATCCCAAGAAGTTCTGGGATGTTATTTGAAAGGGCCAATCATCTTACTTATGATGTCCCTAAAAATGTCTCGTTTAATGGAACCTTACTGGTTCTACTGAACAAGATTAGAATATTTTCTTTTCACCTTATTTTATCTCTGTTTACAACTCGACTACAACCATAAATTTTGATCTTCGTTTACTATCTATATTCTTCTTTGATACGCTTAAGTGCTTATAAAGCTGTCCTATCCTCTCTTTGTAGTCTATTATAGGTTAGTCTAGATGGCATTCCAGGGGACTTTTGGTTCTACCTTAGATTTACTATTGCCTCTCTCTTATGGCTTATTTTTGGCGTTTGCTTGAATCTGGTATATTTCCTGATTTGTGGAAGATAAGCTCTATCACGATTATCATCAAGTCAGGAAATACGTCCCATGTTACTATCATCCGATATCTGTTTTTTCATACAAATTTAAACTGTTACTCGTATAAGATTACATCCTGCCTTCAGTTAATTCTGTTCTGATTAACCAACAATACGGGTTTTGTTCTGAATAGTTAACTACTTAATATATTTTCATTTCGTGAATGAATGTAAATAAATATCTAAGGAAGCTAAGCTTGCCATCTCGTAAAAGTCATTTTATTGTAAATTAGATAGGTCGATTCTAGAATATGAACCCGTATATAGCAAGTGAATTCCAATACAGGTCCATCGTAAATTCCTCATTTTCATGATTCCAAAGTTAGGCATACCGCACCATTTCTCTCACCCCTACATGATTACGATCCAGCACTATATGCACTAAATGTCCAAATTATATTCGATCTCTGCCTTTATATTGATTTATACTTCTTCCGTAAGCTATTTAGATTAAAATTATCTTTTCAACATATATTTTTCCAAGTTTTCGCGCGTTCAACTCTTAATTAGCTCCTTCATTAGTTCCTCTTACTCTATTAAAAACATCTATACCAAAAAAATATTACTTTACTCCTTCTGTCCAAAAAAAGTGCATCATTTGCAAAAAATGATTTAAATGATGATCATTTCAAAAAATACAAAAATCATTATTGTAAAACTAATACTTCCCTCCCTACGATCAAAATCTGAAAATATTTGATATTTTGATGTTAAAGAACGAAATTATTATATTGTTACTATTTTAATTTAATTTTAGTTTGAAAATACAAAGTTGTCATAAATCACTATAATTAAATCGTGTATGACATTTGTTTAGTAATTAAATAAAAGAATATATAGTTTTAATTTAATATGACATTTCTACGTATAGGATATAGATAGCAAGTATTACAATTAAATAATATTATAGTGTAATCATAGAAAATATTGTCTTCATAATTTAATTATAGATAATATATTAGGTACCAACAGATAAGGTAGTAATTTATAAGAATTTTATTGGAGTAAAATAAAATAATTTTTTTAATATAATATATGTCATTTGTCACAATGTGCATATCTATAAGTATATGTGTTTTACGCATGTTTGAAATATTGTTAAGGTGGACCCATGGAATTCGACTTCTAAATATTATATTTTAATTTATGTTTGTGCCATTTTTAAAATCTGTAGATTTTTTGTTACTTTTAATACCTACTAAAGACCTATATAAGCTATACTAAACGTTCAGCCTTTTTCCAGACTGGTTCTGAAAAATATTTTTATGGCTCACTTTGGGCAAGGCTTTTTAATGAAAAATATAGCATTTTAGTTGTGCCTATTTTTATTCCAAATAAAAGTATATCTAAAAATATTTAGAAATAACTATAATTTTATCATTTTGAATCATGTTAATAAATTTAAGAGTTTTTTTTTTTTTGATAATTCTGGGCCTGGATGTTATTATAAAAATACCGGTGGCGGGGTTTGTGATGAATACTCCAGCTAGTTCGAGGAGAACCAAACCTTTTCGTTCCAGGTAGAGAATTTTTTCTAGATATAATTGGGTATTTGAATCGGGCCAGAAATTCATGAAAAGTGGTCAGGCAAAGCTGGGCCGAAAAAACTAAGCCTGTGCAAGTCTTAAGACTATACTGAATCAATTAATACGTATTGATATGTAATATTTTCTACCTTAAAAAACTTGATTGGATATAAATAGAGTCTTTTATATATTGAATTATAAATTTCCATCGATCAGTTGATATTTCCATCAATCGCAATTGACCGAGTTGGCATGATGCCTTCTTCAAATGACGCCACTGACGGGATATTAAAAAAATGTCTATTATTTATTAGTCAATATTCTCATTAGTTATTACAAAATAGTATTATAAATATTGATAAACCATTGTATTTAAATCTTTATTACGTTTAAAAAAAATATATTATAATTTCAATACTTAAACACATTAAAAAATCAATCTAACAGGTAAGAGAGGACCCGATGGGGGATTTTGTGCTATGACATTGAATTATCCCCCCAATGTGGGAGATGATTGAAATCCACAACAAATTGCTACTGTGGAACCGTGGATCGACCTGCTGAGCTCGTGACTGGTGAAATGCAATGTTTCACCTTTGCGTCACTTCTGATCCATTTACAATGTATATATAGTAAGTTTTATTTGTAGATATATAAGTACTTCACTGTTTTAACTGTATCATTATATTATTTGTACTAACGCATGAGTTATGTGTTGTATATTATAACTTTTTCATACTACAAACAAATGACATTAACTAACATAACAAATACAAAAGAGTTGGTATATATTACTTTTTACATAATATGACGTAATATTAAGTTCTAATATATTATATCTATTTTCTGATGTTTATTATAAGGAAATATGATAATGGATATGATATTATAGCGATATATGTGTTGTTTATTATAACTTTAATATACTATAAGCAAATACAATTTATTTTCATACAAACGGCCTCTCCCACTTCTTATTTTTTTGGGGCGTAGGGAGGGGGCTAAATGGTCTTTTTAAAGAGAAATATATTAGGTATATCAGGTACCTAAATTTTTAATAAAGAAGTGTATTTATTTTTTTCCCATATTAACATTTTTCTATGCAATTTATTAATATTGTGTACATTCACTTTATTGGAATGACATCTTTATTAATTTTAAAATTCTGAGGGGATAACAATAGGGAGCCCGACCTTCCTATTATGACTCTACCCCCCTCCCCCTAAAAAATAGACAGTTATTTAGTTATAATACTGCCCAAAAATATTTATTTACCAAAATTTTTAGCACATGTAAAAAAATATTTATATAAGATTACATTTAGTACATTTCTCATTAATCATAATCAAATAGCTTACAATATTAATGAATACTTATTACATAATCTAATATAATATAGTATTTAACATAATATATTTAGTGTATACGCTATATAACTGTAATAATAATTCATTACTTAAATTTTTATATATTATAAAAAAATGTTGTATCTTTTTCAGGTAAGTGAATCGAGATATCATTTTGTTTAAAAGTAAATAAGCAAAACACAATATGCATTATCCACTGCAATTTTTTGGTAAGTTATAACTTTTTACAATGATTATGTATTACGTAACGTGTTTTCGAGAATAAATTAATTTATATTATTGCTAAATAAGAGGGATTTTCTAGTTACATGTATAAATTATATTATAATATTATGTAGGTATATTATAACATTTATTATCATGAAAAAATTTACAATTTTCCTTATAATTTAATCTATTATTCAGATTTAATAAATAAAACAAATGTTGCTAGATATATACTAAGAAAAAATTATGTTTTTTTTCTATTGATCATATAATTTATATAATTGCGATTGTTCACAATCATTACTTATGCAATCCAATATTATTTAACAAAATATTGATATCTATTTTTAAATTAATATTATTGAAATCTAGTGAATTGTAATTTCTGCATTAATAATTATATATATATGTAATGTATATGTATGTAATAGATTATAATGTACGTTACACATTTAATATTTTTAGAAAAATATATTTTTATTAACACTGTGCATTATATCCTTTAAAAACTAAAATATAATGATATTACCAATAGAATATACTACACTAAGTTTTATTTACAGAACATTTTTTTTATACTATCGAATTTGTTTAAATCCAAATAAATGTAAATTATTTTTAATCATTTCAATCGCTTTGGTAGTTTTATCAATGATCAATAAACATTGAATAATTATAGTTATATTTTATTGTGTGTATAAAGCGTCATATTTGTCAACCTCCCCCATCAGTCATAATTTATTATTGTGAACAATTGTTTGATACCAATGTTTTATTATTCGATTTCATGATTATTGCGGTGACATCGTTTTTAAATTTAGTGTAATATGTAACTGAATTAAAAACAAATAAATGTACAATTATTTGAGAATTAGGTTAAACTATATTTATACTTTATATTTAAACGTTTTTACCTCTCAAAGAATTGTATCAATATAATATAGAATTTTACGTTTTATTATATCCATCTATTTTAGATACTTAGAAAATATTTTTATAAAATTTAAATTATACATCATTTTTTTATTATTTTTTTCTAAAGTAGTATTTTGTTGGTAAAGAAGAGTACAAATAATAAAATTCTATCAAAATCATACGATACCTACATATCTATAGCCTATATCAATATCTATATATAATATACCTATACTATATTCATATATAGCTATATAATATATTATAGTATAATCTATTAAACTATATACTACTTATCTACAGCCTAGCAAAATATTTATAGTGGATATATTCAGATAGTTTATTAAATTAATATTGGAAACATTACATTTATATGGTTATATTATTGTACGTTTATCAATACGTGATGATGATATCAATATCATAATGATAATAATGGTGAAAGTACTTATACTTATACTACTATATATGATATACCCATATATACTCTGAATAAAATTGTACTATATATCTACGTCCTAAATGCATAATTTCTCATTACTTATAATATAATTTGTTTTAATTACAAAATTAAATCTTATAATATTATAATAGTTATATGCTCCAAGCCTACAATTGCTTTAAAATCTATTTTGTTGGTAGTATGGCACTTAAAATAGCTAAATAATATATTCTAATTAGTAAATGAAATAAAATTGATAAATTTTTGTTTAATATTGTTATGAAAAAGAGAGATATTAGCACAAGGATTAATATATGATAAAAATATAGGGTTTCGGGAAAACTTCATTTTTATTTTTATGTCTGTACCCAAAAGTTCTATAAGAATAAGTGCTCCGATCATTACAAATAGTACTATTTTCTAGTTGCAAATTACATCTAGTAGGTACTTTAAAGAGATTATTTTGAGATTTTTTATTTTTTCTATAAAAATATCAAAGAAATTGCATAAAAATCAGTAAACACGATTTTGGTACAACTTTTCATAACTCTGAAAATATTGGTGCTATATTTTCATCACAAACGTATATTCATAAAATAGGATCAGAAAAAATTTTTGAAAATGTTTACACATTTATAAGCTATTTATAGCAATATGAAAATTTGAGACATTTAATTCATAATAGACCTAATTTAAGTTTTTTAGACCTGAAAATTTAATACAAAGTTGAAAGTACGCCATTCGAGCTACATACAAATAATTTTTAATATCAGTACGTATAATATTTTTAATAACCATTTCAATTTTTTTTTTTAATACACATTTAATTCTTTTGATATTTCCGTATATTATGTTTTCGATTTTTTGGGAAATGAACCTATAAACTTGAAATTTTCACCAAATATGTATATTAGCACATTATGAAGAAAAAAAATGTGGCAAATTGTTTTATTTATTTTTATTTATAGGAATTTTACATTTTGAGTCAATTAATTTATAGTAGTCTTAATTTTAGGTATTCGGACCTAAATATTTAATTCAGTATTAAAATTACGTCATTCTAGCTACACACAAATAAAAATTGGAAATTAATATGTACCTACAATATTTTTTAATAGCTATTTTATATTTTTCCAACATATATAATATTTTAGTATAAAATGTGTTCTAATTTCAGAGAAATAATAGATCTATTAATTTTAAATTTTCACCAAATATGTATGTAAGTACATTATGAAGGTAAATAACTTTGGAAAATGTTTACCTATTTTTGGGTTACTAATAGAAATTTTAAGTTTTGAGATTTTAATTCATAATAGGTATAACATTTCTACTTTACAGGATAATTGGATTTTTTTTTTTTTTTTTTTGATAAATATATATTTTTTGATCAGAATAATAATAGTAAAGTCAGAATTTGGCGATCGAACTTGGGTTTAAAGTTATATCAAATTGAAATTTAGCGATTTTGATATGTTCCTTTATTAGTTTTATTTTTCTAAATATGTTTCGTATGTAGTATGATAGACGTTAATAGATTTTCATGCACGGGGTCCTCGATTCCTGATACATCTTAATTACTTTTTGCACTTTTTTTACCTTTTTTTGTTCATTTTATTATATGATATTATCATATATACCTATATAATATTAGTATAATATGCAGTAATTGTCAAATATATCCACCCAAGCTTCGCTCAGAATCGTTTTTTTTATAGAAATAAATGATTTATCATTGCTTTAAAATTGAATATATCCACCACCAGTATCTTATTCAATGAGCTTTTTTTATACTTGGTATGTTTCAAAATATATAATATAATTAATATTAGAGTTTGTATATAAGTTATTTCCAAACTAAATAATATCCCTTAATAATTAAAGTATCGTTAAATAGTCGTAGAATATATTTTACTTGTAATGTTTTGTATTGTGCATCATATTATAGATACTTAATATAATTTTTTAAACACTTATTACACTTTACGTATAATTTTTTTTATCTGTTTTTTAAAAAACATTTTCAGTTTAATTTCACAGCAGGTTGATATTGTACTTCGAAATGGCGATTTTTTTTATTTGTTTTTATTGATTAATTTTTTTTTTGTCCGTTTCTGATACCACTTGTTCTCCACTATTTAACAGGGGGTTAAGTAAGATTCGAAAGAAAGAAAATGTTGACATATCTATTGGTTGATCAATGCAATGACTGATTGATGAGCCTCAGTACACGCTGCACAGATCGTGCCAAATAATCCGGAACACCGGTACAAAGCCTTATTGCTACTTTTAAAAAGTAACATAAAATAAAATACTATGCTTCCTTATAGGATAACCTGGCTTAATGTGTCATTACCGTTATCTTGAATTTGTAGAAATATCTATTTCAAGGTTTATATTAGAGCGTTTCTATTCAAGAATTTTCATGATTCAGTAGATATATAATATATGTCCTTAGAAATCGTTTAAATTGGTATTTTACATAATATAATCGTGAAAATCGGTTTTAAGAAATTTCATTAAAATAAACTTCAATTTTGTTACAATGTTTTTTAAAATCGATAATATAAGGAAAACGATTGTCCTAAATTGAACGTATTTTCATTTTATAACTTATAACTATTATAACGATATTACAATATTGGTGCACTTCACTTTTTTTGTATAAAAATATATATATATTGTATATATATATATATGTAATTATAGGATTGTTGTCTTTATTACATAGTAAGAAAATTATTAATTGATTTATAATCAGGAGTACAGCTTTGAAATATATTAATAAACAAATATGATCATTAATTTAAAAAATGTATATGCCTATATAAGCATAGTACTCGTATTACAGTTTTAGTTCTAATTAAATAACTTGCTAAATGGGTATTTAACAATCCAAAAGATTATTTAACCAATTTACATATTATAGATTTCTTGAATTTTTCCGCTTTTAAATATAATTTTGGTGATCTTATGTGAGTATAGACCAACTATACATATCTGTATAAAAGTACCATATGTTTCCACAATCGATATATAAGAAATATGAAAGATTTGAAGTACTTTTACTGCTAAGTATATGAAATGTATTTTTTCAAACACAACATTGTAAAACAAATATGTTTTGGTTTCAATCGGAGTGTAAAATAGCCCTGAACATAAAATAAAATATATATTTTTAAGTTATATGAAAATACATTACTATATAATATAGTAATATAAATTATTTATTATCGATAACTACTATTTTCGTAGATATTATTGTTTCTATATGCAAAATAAATAATATAGGATATACTTAATATTATATGATTGGTTGGTTATAATAGATATTTTATTCAGATATTCGAATCACATTCGTCCAATAATGTACGTTTAATTTTCAACTAAATTAAAAATACAACTTAGAGTATTTCATCATAGAGTACCACATTTAGCAGACAATATATAATCATTTATTTAAAAATTATTATAAATAAATAGTACGTTCGGAGCAAATTTTTATACAATTATGTCGTTTAAAGCGCAGAAAGCATTAATAGTTAGAAATTCTAGACACGCGTGATTACAAAGCCATTTCTCTGCTGACGGTAAATTCTGTCTATAAGGTTTAGAATAGTCATGAAAATAAATAATAAAAAAAAAAAAAAAACACCACACAAAACGTTTTATATGGATTTGCCCATTGTACGTTAAAATATTACGTCCATGCTTGGAATAAGAATTTGGTATTCCATAATGTAATATGTATATGTATATATGCGTATATCCTTTTCTAAACCTCATACATTATGGTGCACTAAAATTATTGCATAATAAATTTTTATTATTATTTTTAAAAATAAATGTCCATGTTTTGTTTATTTGCATAGGTAATACGTCTTATGAGAGCAACTATATGGATTGATTTTCTTCCGGCCAATATATAAGATAATAGTGTATATGTTATTTTTCACCTTTTCGATTATAATAGCTGAGTGTTTGTGTCAAATTTCGTTTGACAGAATAATGTTCAAAAAAAACATGTACAAACAAAAGGAAATTGGATTTATGGACTAATATAACCTGTCGATTTTCTTGTTTGAGAAAAATGGTGCTGGAAAGGTCGTAGTTTCGAAATTGCCACGTTTGATTTTTCGCTTTGACCCTTGTTGTGTTTGTTTCGTTCTGTGGCGCAAAATGTTAAAGAAAAAAAAAATAACCGAATGTATTTGTAGTATAATTTTGTCGCAGTGAAGACATTTATAATAATGTAGCGTTGTGTTTGTTTACTCATTTATTTTGTTCACTCATTTACCTGATTTTCAGCCAAGTAAACGAAATATTGTCTTACGAATAACCGACTACACTTTTTACTTATTTAAATATGTAATAAACGAGGTAATTCGATAGCCTTGATTATCCAACGTGTATTCTTTGGTTATACATATTTTCCATTTAATGTTTAATTCAACTTCAAAACTATATTATCACATACTTGAACTTTTTATATGCTGGTGATACAACATTTTATTCTTGATGAAAAAACCCATTTTTTTTATTCACATAATTTTTCTGAAAATTTAATGTATCAAAATTTACATTTCAACTATAGTTGTTCCTTAACTATTCCAATTAACATAATTTAAAGACAATTTTATATATAATACTACTTTAAAGTATCTTTTAAAAAATTTCAATTTTTAATTTTTAATAGTATAGTTAATGTTTAAATATCATTGATTTACATCTAATTTATTATCTATATATACCAAAATTCCATTTTCAGATTTTAGTAGGTATCTAAAATAAGGTTAATTAATAATAATAACCCTATAATAAGGATAAGTATCTACCAATTTAAAATGTAAGGAGACTCCGTAAATTATTTTGATACATCGATGTTTTCTGAAAATAGCACTTGAATAATGGTAATGAATAATGAGGTTTCCGTTAAAATATTTGTGTTACCATGACAGTACATATTTTAAATTACATGAATAAATTAAAGTATTAAAACATGTAGATTCATCGATTAAAACTATAAGTCTTGGCTCTTCAGTAAATGACAACTTTGGGCGATTACTTTTAGAATACTTTAAATACATAAGGTATACATTAATTATTAAGATACTAAATATGTTCCTATTTAATTGAAGAACAAATATATACAAATAATTATTTTTATTACTAATTTCTATTATTTTCATACTATTTCAATGTAATTGTATTTTTGATTTTGTTTGAACGTATAATTTATATGCTAATCATTTATACTCATTTAAATACAGATTTTACGTCGATCTTACACGTATATTGTATGATATAGCCTAACGTTTTAAACCATTTATCAGTTTATTATTATATTTTAGTGATTAAATTCTCTTACTGTACAAAATTATTGCACAATATTATATTATATAATATACAGAATTATAATTAAATAATTATATTAAATTGAGTAAATATATAAATATATTTGTTTTGAAATCGATATAGTAGCTGCTCTCTTATTTTGTTTACCTATCCTATTAGTTGATATATAATATATATATAACGTATCGTGAAATACAATGTTTATTTGATTCACTTTAATTTTCGTGCAATTAAATTATAGCCGACAGACCTTAGAATATTCCTTATCCTATTTCTCGGTTATATTGTAAATTATATTAAATTCATTCATGGAAAAGCTGTAACTATTTACAATATAGTGTATTCTGAACCCGAGTTAATAGAAAAAAATATATGTTACATCGATTGTATTCATCTCAAAGTTTTATGGTGCAGATTACATTTAAGCTATTGTCCGATGGTAATAATGAAACTACTGGTATATTGTCCGCGATCGTTCATCGTATATCCAGAGTGGTCATTTTTTTATTTTATCAATTGTAAAAATGATGCAATAAACGATTATAGATCGATTGGTATTCGAACTTTGACGGAAATGTAATCAACAATAGTTAGTGGGAAACTACATTTGATTGCATAAAACCGATAGAGTGAAACGAAAAAATAATTAACATTTATATCTTTTAGAAGGACAGGTTATCATTTAGTGCATACTATTATATAGATAAATTGGGATAAATAATAAATTATGTTTTTCAATTCTGCGCAAAAAATTATGTTAATTTGAAATGCGTTCAATATGTCAACAATTTTATCTAAAATAGCCCATACAATGCACTTATGCACATTATGTATATACCTTTATAGTTGTACAATTGTCTGAGTAGTTTAAAAATACGAAATATAACTATTATATCCGATTATGGGGATTTTATTTAAATTCATAATATAATATTTTACAGTTGTTCTTAATTTTATACTTCAAAATTAATTCTGTCTAAACTCTAAAGACTAAAGTACCATTATCGTGTGGTTGTGCAATTTTTTATATTCTAGAATATACGTGGCTACATGGAAATGAAAAAGTCTCCCAAACTGTATTTTCTGATAATAAATATACATAAATATATAAAAAAATGTATTAAAGATTATTATATTTTCTTAAAATAATTAGGTAATAATTAAAACAAAAAAAAAAAATCAAAATATAGGGGTTAAAGTTATATTAAAGGACAATTAAAAAAGATAATTTATTGTCGTAAAGTTTTACTATAGTACCACAAAATACATTTATACATTATTATTATATACGTGGTGATTAGAACTTTAAAATATGATATGTTCAGATACAATAAAGTCAAGTTTAATTTATATTTCGAAAATTTGTATAAGCAACTTCATATATTTATATTAAAAAAAATCTACTTATTGTGTTATTTGTGTAAGAACATTCATAACTCAATGAGTTCTGACTTTTAGTAATCTTATACATATATTCGTTTTACCTACACGAATATAAGTATGTTCAATATGTTATTGAAAACTATGTTTAAAAAGAAATATATTATAATAAAACGGGGTAGTCTGAAAAATCAAATATCAATACAATACTATTTTAATATAAAGGTATTATTTGGTAAATATTCGTCGACTTTATACAAAAATCGTTGTATACTTCACAAAATATAAAATTTCAGATATTTTATTCAACATATACATATTATGTGAACATAATTTATAATGTATAAATACCTATATATATGACAACCACCGAATAATGTAATTTTCATAACCCAAGTCAAAATAATTTATTGCATACAAGAATTCTTGGGACGTTACTTTGACATTGTATCATAGAATATTTTTCACAGTATAATTAATTCATGATCACGTTATTTCATAGAATATTTTTTATTAAAATTATAATATTTACTTGTAAATACTACTGGACAAAAACATAAATACTATCTGAAAATGTATGAATACGTTTTTCGTTGTCGAAACCACTATGCTAATGATTAATCTATTATATTATTATAGCAATTACAATTGATAACCACAATCTCGACCAATAAAAAAGCTTTAGATATCTAGGTAGTATAATTAGCCAAGATGAAAAATGTACTATGGAAGTAAAATCAAGGATCGCTCAAACAAAAACAGCATTTATGAACAAAAGGAACCTACTATGCTCTAAAAACATGAGCATAAGTATGAGGAAACGGCTGATAAAAGTATATGTGTGGAGTGTCGTACTTTACGGATGCGAATCATGGGTAATGAACAAAGCGAAACAAAATTTCCTCGAAAATTTCGAGATGTGGTGCTGGAGAAGAATGTTGCGCATAAGCTGGACAGAAAAAAGAACTAACGATAATGTTTTAAATGAAATAAATGAAACCAGGAAGATACTTAGTACCATAAAAGAAAGAAGATGGAATATGATTGGTCATGTCTTAAGACACGAAGAAGAGCTTCTGTATATTATAATAGAAGGGAAAATAAATGGCAAAAGAGACCGAGAACGACCAAGAACATCTTACATCAAAAGGATCATTTCCGATGCAGGTCTAACAAACTATAAGGAACTGAAGAGATCAACTGACAATAGAGATGAATGGAGAAATTTCGGAAAACTGCAAAACCAACCTTAGGGTTGATCACGAAAAAAAAAAAATTATTACAGCATATTTATTGAACATTGAACTATATTTTAACCAGAACTGGTTATTTCATAAATTAATTATCATTAGAATAATACTCTTAAATGATACATATGTTACATAATACAATTTATAATTAGAGTAAACTTTGAATAACTTATATAACTATGTGTATATATACTTTCTTAATGAAAATACTATTACAGTTATTTGTCTTCAATCCAAAACCACTATAACCACTAGTTATTATTTTTTTTTAAAAAAAGGAGTTAGAAATAATATTTTATTTTTGTAGTACTTCTGAGATATACAGTATTCTATATACGTATATAGGTATATATGTAAGTCATTTTTCAACAAAAATCAATTCATTAGCTATTGACTTTTTATTAATAAACAATAGGTAATGAAGTTTATTATTAGGTTATATAATAAATATTATATAAGGTATTATTCTTTTAGAAGTTATAGTTTCAATTATTTTTATGAAAGCTTGAACAATATTTATATTCTTGTATATACTTAGACTAGGTAGTTAAAAAGTAGAAGATAAGTAAAAAATTTAGTATATTTTTTACTTATTAAATGAACTAACTAATTATCTTATCAATAAATAAATAACTTAATTACTTTGTATTTTAAAAATTTCATTTACATTTAATTTTGTCAAATCAATTTAAAAATCAAAATTTATATTTTTTAAATAGTGATTAATATATGTATAACTGAGTCATTAGCTAATATTTTTCTTCCATTAAATTTACCGAGTAGAAATAATTTTGTATTAACTTCTATATTTAACTGGTGATTTGTATGTTTATTTAACAACTTTATTATAGTAGAATATTTTCATTAATGGGACATCTATATTATATTATTATTATTTAAATATATATTTATATATATTATACTTTAGTATTTCATAATGTTTATTGAAATTCAATTAATTTTTATTTTTATAATTGTTCTTAAATACAAACATTTTAATTTATATAGATAGGTAGTAATTTATATTTGTCTTTAAACTATGCAAAAAAAACTTTCCATAATACTTTAAATAATTTAAATTACATTTTCGAGACATTATACCCATCTAAATATAGTTTTTAATTTGTTATTAAATTGTTTTGATATAGTTTGAATAGTTTGTATATAAACTAAAAAATTTAAATAATATATATATATACATATATATATATATATATATTATTTTTTTTTTTGAAAGAATATTATATTTATAGTAATAACATATCAAAACCAATAATTTTGTCACTACTTGATTTCTATTATTGGAAATGCATTCGTAAAAACGTCGAGAGTAGGTTTCACAATAAGTGAATAAAATATAATGTGACACTCATACAGGAAATTCCGTCCTTTTTGTCAATTTTAAATATTTATTTTGATATTCAGGTGGGTAAATTTCAACACCCGACTTACAGTTACTTTCATTTTAACGCGCTTACATTTTATTCTCGTTAATCTTTCTATATAAAGAATTAAACATATTATAGGTATATAAATAGATTGGCTATTAGCCATTTCATTCGATCAATTTATCATTTTCAAAGTTATTGTAAATTATAATAATTTTAATATATTTTCTAAATTAACATTTACTATTCTCATTACTAATATTATATTTGAATCCATCAAAATATAAATAGGAATTTTAGTATAATTATTAGAAAAATGTAATGTAAAATGTATAACTTATTGAAAATAAAAAGTAAGATATATAATGATTATATATAATATTAATAGAAATTGTATTTATTTAAAATGAAAACAGTTTAAAACATTTTTGAAAATAAATAATAATCCATGTAAAACTAAAAAAAAAAATACATTTTCCTGTTTAAATTTGTTTATGTCAAACCCATAAATATAATTTTATTAATAATATAATATGATATATTATGTATCTATTAATAAATAAACTAAAACCAAATAATCCAACTACAAGTCAATAGTTAACAAAATAAAGTCAAATTTAAATTCATTAAGTTTTATGAAACTTTTTTAAGAAAAATATGTTAATTTAGCTCAACGAAAAATAAGGTTTATTAATTTATTTTACATTGAAAAATTAGATTTTTCCAGAGTATATTAATAATTTATCTCCATTTTTTTTTTTGTAATATTAGGTACACATATTTTTATAATAATTTTATTATTATTATATTATTTAAATTCAAATAAAAAATAATGACGTATAATGATTTTTTTTTTCATGAATATCATAATTATATATAATTTTAAATTATGTTAACTTTACCGTAATGAACAATTAACTATAAAACTTATACAGTAGTTAGTTAATAGAAAAATAATCTTAGTTGAGTTATTGAATTAAAAAAGGTAAACGGTTACACCTAATTTGAATATTTTAACTAAGTAAATAAAATTTGAAAATAAAATTTCACAATTTCACTGTAAATTATTTGAACTTTGAATATTAATAGCTTAATTAATATTTGTTTATTGAAATAAATATGAACAAGTAAATACACTATATATTTTATTGTCGGGGACTCTGCACTAAAATCAATTTGATAAAATATATTTTAAGCGATTTTGCAATGAAGTGTATCATTTTCTTATTAGAGTTATATCCATAATAAAACAATTATCCACATTGTGTTATACATTAGGATCATTAAAATATCCTTAAAATTATCTTGAATCATATTTTATATACGTTTTTTGCAATATTTCATAATTTTTTAGAAATTTATTTGGAAAATCGAAATTTTTACGCTATTGTAAGTTGTTTAAATTATTATTTTTAAAATAAATGCAAGAGTATTATATACATATAAATCATAATAGTTAACGAAATATAATTATTTGTAATGAAAAATTATTATAAGAAACATAGTAATGGTCTTTGTACTGTCATTATAGGTACCTATTTAATATTCGCAACGAATTTATAGAGAATTATCCATAATTTAGACTTAGTTTTGATATAAGTTTATGCATAATCATTATTGAATAGAAATATTCCAAGAAACCAATATAGTATAACTAACTCGGTATAAGGTAATATCTATATTGTTCGAACTGTCGATTAATTTAATATTATTCTATTAATAAATACTCTTGATGGAAGGGTCTAGTTGGTATAAGAACTTTTATAGATATCGAGATTATAAATTCACAGTCATACTTAATAAAATTAATTTTAATTAGCAATATGATAACGAACTAATAAATATTGAGTTGTAGTTAAGAATATATAGTATTATGAGATCGAAGCATTGATATACATATTAACTATGAATTATAATTGATTTGAATATTTTAAAATGTATGGAGACTTTAATGATAATTTTATTCAATACATTTTTATAAAATATTTTAGTAATATATGTTTTTTGAAATTTAAAATAATCATAGTTCGTCTGGACTAAAGAATACTAAAGGTACTAATGGACTAAATGGGGATGCTTATTAGTCCACGGATCTTACACAATCGATTTTTGAGAGGTTATATCAAGAAACACCCAAATATATTATAAAAATATATACAAAATGTTTATGATAAAATATTTGTATTTTAAAAGAAATGTTCAGAAAGTATTTACATGATTGTACTTCATTATTCAAAATATTTTTTGACCAAACATACAATGTTTTCATGTAACGTGTCAATAATATATTTAGATTAGTAGTGAAACTTTTTGGACAGAAGGAGTAATGTAAGAAATGTAAGTAAGAAGTGAATAATGTAAGAAGGAGTTTTCCGATATACCTTGTGTAAAAAGACTATTTAATAGATGTAAAAATTTTTATTCTATTGAATATTTAAAAATTTTTTTTTTTAATATTATTACTACAGCCTGGCACTATACTTAAATATTTTTAAATTAAACTTTAATATTTAGGAATTCGAAATAAAAAATGTAAAATTTAATTTAAAATTTAAAAAATATATCTAGATAGCCATTTTGTAGATCTGACTTTTAAAAATATTGGATGTCAAAAGTTTTTACTAACGTAGTCATTTATTTTTATACATTTTTTAAAGTTCGTAAAAATTGGATTATTTTTTCTGATATTTCATTATACACAACATTGAACATGACCGATATCATTTTATTTTTTTCCAAGAAATAATTTTTATCACTAATAACCAACAACAAATTTCGGGACCGCTAAATAACGTAATAAGATAATGGTGAAATCAGATGATATTTATTAAAATAAAGTTAAATCGCATGACAAATACGATTTTCCATGTTAAAATGTGCTTTATTTTTACGGAATTAATGATTTAATTAAAAATTAATTAATTTGGTCTTTTGTAATTATTAGTAGTTAATAATATTTTAATATTTCAATAATTTGTGATTGTGAAAATGGAATTGGTATTTACTAAAAATTTAAAACCATAAATCCATAATTTATTTACAAACACAAACATCTTGGTTACTAAATGATTTATATGTTTAAACTATTGAACTTTAACATATTATGATACATTATTTGAGTACCTTGTATATCACTATAAAAGTTTGTTAGTGGATCTAAGCTTCAATTTCAAATTATCTATAAGAAAATATCAAACAAAGAGGACATCAAGATTCATATTGCCACTAACGTAATTCAATCAAGAGAACACAACAAAAATAGTAAACTATTCATTCATGATTAACATAACAATATGCAGTAAAATGTATTGACACAAAATGTAAGTAGGTATAGCTAATTAACCCCTCTTTATACATTTTTTAATAATAAATATTAAATATTAAGAATCAAAACTATTTTATTCAATTGTATATTGCGGATAAGAACTCTGATCATAAACTAAAATATTATACTACAGTTATCAATAAAACATACAGAATTTTAGCTTGACAATAAATCAACATTGAATGGACTAATGTTTAAAATAAGTAAATGTTGTTTTTTTATTTTTAATATGTTATAGGTAGGTACCTATCTAGGTAGTTTATAATATTATATACATTTAAAGAATACTAGTATAAAGTAAAAAAAAAAAAACAATTATTATGTGACTCGAATTACTTAAAAGCATTTATTTAGAATACCTAAATGAAATTAGAACATTATACATAGATATTACTACTAGCATTCTTTATGTATTACAATTTATTATTAAATTGATGGAAGTTGATAATCTAATAAAAATCAATACTTAATACAGAATTAATATATTTTAATATTGAAGGTGTTAGAATTTAAAATTTTTTAGCACAAAAAACATATCCTGATAAATCATTTACTACCTATACATTATCTATGTAATTTTATAATTTTTAATCGCCTATTATTTAGCAATTTATGATATTGAATTTATAAGATAAGTGCATTCTGAATTATGTTTTAAAACCACTTCTATCCAAATTATTTTTATTGTTATTTTCTTTATTTTTTTGTTCTGGTAGTGGTTTTGACTTACAAATTGTTTATTTACCAATTGATTTTTGAATTTACAAAAATACTCCAATATAAGCAATCCGTTCAGTAAATTCTAATATTTCTTATGTTTTTGAAGCGATTGTAGTTGAAATCATGCAGATCAAAATACGTAAAAGGAAAAATAGGGAATTAAATAATTTGTTAATATTGTTATACATAATAAAATTAGTCAATAATTTTAATTTTAATGTAACCTAATAAATTGTAGTTCATTAAGTACCTAGTATTTTTTATTATTTTTTTTTCAAATAAATTATTATTAAAAAAAATAAAAATTTTGTTTTGTATTTTATCTTTGCCTTACTCTAAATGTTTTAGAAGAGTGATATATGTAATCATATAAAACTGAATGTACAATGTTACAAATTATAATTAATGTATGTAGGTAAGTCAGTTGTTTTTAAATATATAGGTACATACATATGTATTATACCTATAATACAATAATATGTATATTATATCAAACTATGTAATACATACTACTAGTTGGTAATAGAGATCGTATATTATTTCGTATATTATTATTATATTTGAAACAAAAATCAAAACTACAATAATTATTATAATAATAAATAATATTAATTGTGGATGACTAATGATGGTACCAATATTATGATATATGTGTAGGTAGAAAACGTTTTTATTAACACACCGCGTCGCTACGAAATGCATTTATAAATATTTAATATTAAATAACATGGGTAGGTATTATTAAATTTTAGTTTATTAAATACCATCAATAATTTCAAAAATGACAACAATATTAAAAGGTATCTACACAAAATAATGCACTTTTATAACTGTAGTATAAAATGTAAGTAACGTGAAATAAATTGAGAATTTAATTTTTAATTGTCAATATTAATTAAATTACTTTAAACTCGTTGAAAATTTTTATTTTTATATAATTTTGGATTGTTATTTGCTAAATAATGATTTTTGATGACAATTACATAAAATTATTATGATAATTAATGATAAAATAATAAAATATACATAAATATATGTATTATATATGTATAAATTTATATTTTAAAATTAATTCAATTTTATTCACAATTAAAATGATAAAATTGTTATCATGAATCAGACCGCTTTCATATAAAAAAATATTTAATGATATTGAATGCATCCCGCAATTATTATTGATTGATAATCCTCAAAAATATTCATATTTTCACAAACTTTAAAAATTGTTTAAATATAATTGACTGTACTTTAGTAAAAACTTATGATATTAACATTTTTTTTTGAAATCAGATATACAAAATGGCTATTTATTTTTTTTAATTTTAAATTAAATTTAAAATTTTTTATTCCGAATTCCTAAACTTTAAAATTTAATTCAGAAATAATTAAGTTATAGCACCCGGTTGTAATAATAATTTAAAAAATAATAACTTAAAAATATTTAATACAAAAAAATTTCATCTGCTAAATAGTCTTGTTACACTCTGTATAGGTTTTCGATAGAAAGTTTATTCTAGTTGGTATTTTATCATAGAGGTCATTTTATGATTTTCTAAAAAATTTTCAAAAGCGTAACAAAACTTATAAGGGAAATATCACGAAAAGCTGTTATAAGTAAAAAAATAACAAATAAAATGGTCGTAGTTTTTGACTATATAATATTTGTAAATAGTAAAAAATATTGAAAACTAAAATACCAGAAACTTCAAATGTACACCAAATATTTAATATTATATTTAGCACTATATATATGATTTATCATTGCTTTCAAATGCTGTGGAGTTTTTATTCAATTTATAATTAAACGCCTATAATTTGGCCAAAAACGTACTAATTTTAAATAAAAAAAAAAAATTAAAAATAAGTACAATAAATTTCATTCTTTGATATTGTATTATTCTCGTATTTCATACTTCGTTTAAATTTTTTGCGTTTCCTAAAAGAATAGCTGTACTGTGAAAGCGTGAACGTGTTTTAATGTCATTCAATTTGACGGGAAGCTTTAGGAAGTTTTAGGTAGTTTAAGAAGAACTGCTGGAAATCTCGAAATATTGTCTGTTAACCCGACAATTCATATTCGACTCTTTCTACTTGAAAAATCGTATACATATTATAAATACGTAAAACATACATTTTTATAATATATATAATAGGTGTATATTGTATAGAATAATTATATATTTTTAAAATATTAATACTTACATACATATCAATATTTGATACAGCAAAACTATATTATATTGAATTAATAAACTTGTGCATACACGGGTAATTATTACACCAATTGGCAATAACAAATTCCCCAGAAACCTACATTGTATACAATGTATTATATCAATTGTACCCTCCAGGATCAAAATGAAGTATTTTTTAGTAACATATTTTATTTTATGTTTATTTATTTATTATACACGGAGAAAATTATAGTTAAACTATATTTATTTGCAAATAACAATTAACAGCAGGGAAAAGAGTAGTTACCTACGTTATTTAATGGTCTACAAAAATATAATATGCCTATAGTAGTTAAGTAATAATTATAATAAAAATCATAACATTAATAACAAAACATAAATAATCATGATATATAAACTGTTCTCTTTAAAATATTGAACAATCGAAAATAATTCATTATAAATGATATGTTATAATATTTATTAGAAAATACTATTTATAATTGTTTAAGCTTCATTTCCTTGTCTATTTTGTATGACAAAATAGTGATTTTAGGAGTTTTTTCTTTATCATTTATATGATAGTATTGATATTAACATATTATATCAAGGTAAATAAGGTATAATATAATAATATATAATAATAAGTAATATCAAGGTACATTTTTCTATCAAAGATATTTATTATTTACACTATGCTCATGTGTTCTATTTTTGAAATTTGATAAGTTTTAATATAAAACTATAACTATTGACACTAATATAGAGTATACCTTAATTGAATAGATATAGGTAATACTCGTAAATTAGGGTGTTCAGATTTTAAAAATAAAAATACGAGATACATTTTGACTTGTTAATTTTGCCAAAACTAGTAAAATAAATAAAATATGTTATACCTACTGTTTCAAACTATTCTAATCCTTGATTTTCAATTGTTTATAGGAGATATACGTGGGTGCCATTTAACTACAATGAGTAATAATATTTATATTTTGATTAAATATGCTTCGAAGACTCAGTTGATTTATTCGTATTTATATTTCCATATGATTGTATGTTGATATATATGCAAGTGGTATTAGCGTTTTCAAACTTTAATTTTTTAAAAACTTTTTACTATACTAGATACAATTATATTCATGAATATTTTAGTACACATATAGTCATATAATTTTCACCATTTTTGGTGTATATAAACAGACTATCAAATTTTAATTTTTAATTACAACCTTTATACTTAATTTCAGAAACGAATATATTTAAAAATAATATAGAATTTATAATTTTTTTGAATAAAAATCGTATATTTTATATTTAAGTACACAAAAATACACTTACATATAAATAGTATTTTTATACAATAGACTATAAAATTACTATCAGTCTATAAAATGTACTATTTTTGAGTATTTCATTATTTCCGATCACGGAATGACAAATTCGACAGTCAGAGACAGTGAATCTACGAATATCAATAACGATATTTTAAATCGTAGGAATAAAAGTTTTAATACAGTTTCTTTTTCCATTGATCTGAACTGAACCCGGTACTGAAATATTATTCAATTGTAAATGTTTCATTGAAATCTTATCAATATTTCTGAAACTGTTAACATCTTCAAAATTGTATAATAAAATAATATTAAAAATATTACTATGTAGTTAAAAATACTCATTTTTATAGGTACATAAAAATAAATAAAATCATTGGTCTTGAGTTTTCAGTCAGCATACAAGAATTTGTATCACTAAAATAAATTAAAATATGATAAATAGATAGTGAATGAAATGTTCTAGCGATTCTGTAAAATAACTATAGAACTAATTACGTACAATTTTAGCAACTTGGTTACTCTACATCGCTACACGAAAATCCGCCTATTAATAAACATTTATTTTATTTTAGCAATACAATCTTCAATAACACAATTAATTAAAAAATTTTCAATTTTAATTTATTTGTTTATTAAATATAATACACAAATTCGGCAATATAATTAAAAAAAAAAAAAAAATTATCATAATTAACAATAAATCATTTACATTTTAAACGTATTAAATATAATTGATTAAATTTTGTAAATTAACAATTTTATATCCTCTTATTTCTCAAACTTTTAGGTTTACTCCTTTACATTTTAGAGGAGTCGAAAATGGTTATTAGTAGCTACAAAAATTATAGTCACTAAATTATTGGACGGGTTTGTAATTATGGCCGGCTTGTATCAAAAACCAGACGCCACCAGTATGTATAGTAAATTTTGTAAATCCTTATTTTCCATTAAATAATTAATATAGGTACCTACTTACATATTTAATATTATACATAACTGAAAATAATCAACATAATATTATAAGTACAACTATATTATATAAATAATCGTGGTCCAATTATGGCACGCATGTATAACTCTCATTAAAATGTTATCATTCTGCAGTTTAAATTAATCATTATTAGTACCAACAGTAATGTTATTCATTGATGGTCACAGAAATTTAATAAATAGGTAGGTATACATTTTACTTACATGAACGCTAATAATTTCGAGTATAGAATAACAATGTCGTTATATTTATTTATTTTGTAGTAGATGGCATATTTTGAAGATATAATAGATAATACACATACCTATTACTATTTTAAATATTTTTAAAGTAATAAATAACAAAAACATTCATTACTGCATTACCAGGTAGAAATATTAGGCCAATACTGGAATACAATTCAAAATATATTCAAGCAAATAATTTCTGTCGGAACTAATTATTCGGTCATAATACAAGTTGACTTAATGATGTTGCTGGAAATTATATCTGATTATAATTATAAACAGGGTTTATTGAATTGTATTATTGTTCGTTGTATAATTCGGTAGTAGGTAGTGAATAAATAAACAATGATTATTATGATACAACTGTAATTACGTTAAAGAATTATCTACTTGGTTTAGCTGTTCCACGACGGCAATGACTTACATGTACCTATACGTTTTACCGGCTTATCAGACTTGGCTAAGACATCCAACAGAAATTCGAGATCGCATACAATATGCCAATAGTTTCAAAACTTTGTCGTTCATAAAGTTCAACTATATTGGATTAATCTTATAGTAGGAAGATGGATTATTGGATTTAAGTTTTAGTCGATTTTTCATTCTAGTACGTAACATCACTGTATCTATATTATAGTTTAATCGAAGATTTTTGTTAGTTTTTGTGTATATTTTCGATAGAAAAATAAAAAAAAAAAATAGTCGATATTTCGTTACTTAAGAGTTTAATCTTGATCCAGAGACTTAACAAGATTTTTATTTTGAACATCAATGCTAAGAAATTACTAAATCCTACACACATTAAAGACTTAATATATATATATATATATATATGTATTTACACAAATTATAAATTTACTTTTAAAATATTTGTTTATGATTATTAGTAGTAAATCGAATATTATAAATCAGTTAAGAATATAGTAAATTATGTAAATATTTTAAATATTCAATATTTATAAATAATATTTTATTAAAAAAATAGTTTTTAAACAATGGTTTTTATAAAAATTAATTCAATCATCATTTTTAGAATGTATTGATTTCTAAATTTCCTTATATAGGTACTAATATAAACATGATTTTTCATTTATTTTTAATTTATGAAAATACTTGTAATATAATGTACAAATATTGGTTGGTGTAGCATCAATATATATTTTATATGTATATACCTTTTTACGATTAATTATTCTATATAATCATTGCAAATGAAAGGTAATATAATATATAATTATTAATAAAAAATAATTTAAGTTTACGTATACAATAAGTATGGAAAAGATTCCGTGAAGGTTTGCTGAATATACTTATCTCGCTTTTCTTACCTCAGTTTAAGCCAATATATCTATTGTGTTGTTATTTCTAATTCAAAAAAAAAAATGATAAATCGTTGTATTATAAAAAATACTATTGTGAACGAAACTCTTTGTACTGTAGGGCTTATATAGAATATATTAAACATTTTAAGTTTTTAAGTACCTATATACTCTTAAAAATGATTTATGAGTAAAGATGTACCTACAATTCAAAAAATTATTTTTTTTGAATGTACTACCTAATTATTGTATATATGGTTTAACCTATGATTAACCCGGTAGAAAAATAAATCACAAATTTTAAATCTAAAAATTATCATGAATCTTTGTGTTATAAAATTATATCTAAAATAAGTAATATACTTGTTAAATGAATATAAATTACTAATTTTTGTAACTCAAAGAAATAATTTAAATTACTTTGAAAAACCTTTGAAAAATTTAAAATACAATTTTTCTTAGTTATAAAAATTACAATATAAAATATGTTTGTTTTATTTTTCATGATATGATATTATTAGTTAGAAAATTATAATACTAAATAACGTATGTAATTATTAAATATGAATTAATTATTAATATTAATTATTAGTAAATTATGCATGTTATCAGCATGGTTATACGGAGACAGCAGATACGGTAATCACGTCCTCTATTAAGTATCAACTCTACAAAATGATTACCTATGAATTGTTTCATATTTATTTAACAATTATCGTATTTAGATTTAAAGTCAATGGTTTAATATTATTTTACTAATTATGATTTAACCTTACATGAATATTCGAATTTGCTAACTCATAGCACGGGAGTAGACAAGTCGGTTCTCGTTTAGAAATGGGATTATCATACATGTGAGTCGAATTAGTTTCTGTCTAAAAATTGTACTAATTTAAATCTTCTTCCATATTAACCAAATGTGTTCTTACATGTAATCTGACAAGTACACATAAATATATATGATCTAGAAACATTTCACCAGTAAAATTTTCAGTATTAGAAAAATACCCAATTTAAATTTTACTATGTTATATGTTAAAAAAAAACTCCAAACTAGATCCATTATTAAACCAGAACCAAAGCATATTTTGTTGATAAATTCGATAATTGAGAAAAACTAATGAGTTAGTAGTATCGAGAATGGAACTAGCAGCCACAAAACTACTATGATCTCAAAGGTAAACGTGCTGACATACGTTAGCCCATATACGTCCTACCTGTGCAGCTGCACTCACTAGTTTCCCTTATGAACAAAATCTATCTATTTAATTAAGATAATGAAATATGATTATTATTTATTATAATAATTGTAACCACGTATTTATTAATGCTATAGTATACCTATGTAACATTTTATTACGGTTAGCTGTTGGACACAATTAAGCAGGAAAATAGATAAAAATAGTTTATAGTTGTTTTTAAAAACGAAATGATTGGTACAGTAATAATTGATTAACAATATATTTTTAGTACTCATAACTTAATTGTTTAGTTGGATTAAATAGATATAAACATTATTGATACAACCCATATATTTTGAACTAGCCATTTCATTCAGATTATTGATACCTTTATATAATATGTTTTTATACTTACCTACTAAAATAAATGATTAATGTCAATCTGAAATCTCAGGTATTATTACTGTTACACACTATATCATGTGTGTTGTCAATTAATTTAATCTATTGAATAAATATTAATGGAGCTTAAGCCAGAGTTAAAGATTACTATGGAAAATACAGTACTGAAACCTATAAAAAACAGAGTCTCATTGAATTTATAATATACCAAGTATTTTTATTTAACATATTATTTCACTACAAACTATAATATTCTGTATTTTATTTTTTTAGAAATATAGTTATTGAAGAATAATATTTTAAAATATTATTTTGATATGTTTATACGTTTTTGCAAACCATAATATACTATTTTATGAAAATAAAATTAAAAGAGTTTTTATGATTGTAAGTGAAGTTTTAACTACCTATAGTTTCTAGAATATTAATCATGAGTTCGTAGAGAAAGCGAAGGAGAAGAAAATGAATGTCTATCTGTACAGAAAGTATTTTTTTTTATGAAGTATGATTTTGTTAGGTAATCAATTAAAAGAAATAGGCTCCAGAGACTCGAACGGTGATAATATACTAATACGTGATTAAAAATTGTTTCGTAGAACTTTCAGAGAACTAAAAATAGTGATAACAGATTAACTAAAAAAAACAAAACTATTTAAGCCAATTTAATGAAGCTTATCATTACATTATATCCGTTAAAAATCTAAAAATTATATAAAATGTAAACGGTAATATAATATCAATTTTCAAAATGTAAAACATTCCATATTTTGAGGTAGGTATACCTAAAAACATATATCTATAATGTCAAACTATATGTAAATTTACTTAAATATTATTTAATATATTGAACCAGCGAACAAATGATTCATTTCAAGCTATCGACAGGTGAAGTATTTTGTAAATTAGTTTTTGTCTGTATTTTATATAATCATGCATTCCTTTTGACATCAGTGTACTATTTCGGTATTAATATTAATCTACGTACATTCTGCATGTAACCTAATACTAGCTTTCGAGACCACAGTGTTTATTTATGCAATTCGAAAGACGCAAACGACAATCGTCTGTTTGATCTTAAGGAACGAGAAGACATAACATTCCTCTGAGCTTTATTCATAGCCAGTAAGATATTTTTGAACTTTGAATATATTATATAAATACATAATTTACAATTATAAAAAAATCATTAATAATAATTATTATTAATTATATACAAACAGATTACTATACAAGTAAATACTAATAAATTTTCTGGTTGATTCTAGTAACGTAAATCTCAAATCTAACAAATTTATTTGCCAGTTTTTAATGCTTGTTTTACGAGAATAGTACAAAATGTTCATAATATGTTGATGGTCCAAATAACATTTTTAATAATAGTTGAATACAATAAATAAATAATAAATAGTAATTTAATAATAAGTAAACAGTATTAAATAGTAGTAATATGAAATGAAATATTTGTAAACACAATTTGACCTCGTGTTAATTATCATATACTACCGTTCAACAAATTTTAATACCTTAAATGTCAATATCCGTATATTATGTAATAATCATAATATAATGCTATACCTAAGCATTTTTAACGATATTATTAATACTGGTAAAAAATTATATATATTGAATGTTTGATTCCTAACATTTTAATACTATTGTAACTGCTTAAAAATATTAATAATAATTTTGTATATACCTTATGTTTTTTTTTGTAAATATCCTTTAAAATGTAATCAGTTTTTTTTTTTACTAAGTATATGCAATATTTTATTAAATTCACAAAAACCATTCAGTTGTCGAATTCTTTATTATGAACAAGATTCATTTTCATTCTGTCCTCACACAATGCTATAATAAAAAAAATACCCTATTTCCATAGGAAATGAGACGTGACAAAGGAAATTGATTGCCACTGAACCATAACGCACAAATAGATCCAAACAATTTGTCTAATATATGGTGTTGGTGAATATTTTCCTTTAGTAATTGGATATTATTTGTTCACATATTGGAGAGAAAGGCAACCGATGGAGTATATTATGATATAATAATGTATAATTTTTTTCACATTTATTCATAAAATATACTTCAATACTTGGCTAAAAGTACCAATAACATATATTTATCCACCGTGCGTGCCAAATTTATTATAATTAGTTTCCTGTGTCCTCGGATTTGGCGAAAAAAACCTAATAAAGTTTGGAAATTTTACTATATTTGCAACCTTTTTCATATTAATTATTATAAATTAAATACAGAACATAGATTTTAATACACAATCAAGTTATATTACTAAACGTTATTAAAATTCAATTCTCTTGGGTACTCAAATATGAATGATAATATATACGTAAAATTCTTACTTACAATTTCAAAACGTATTAATAAATGTTATAAATCTCATTAGATGTAATAAATATTGTAATTAAATCTTAAAGCATCTTCTTAAATAATTAAAGTTAAGATATGAATATTATTTTATGGATTAGATTTAAAAATAAAACATATATTATAGTATATAATATATATATTTATTTTAAAATACATTTTTCATTTTTATTGAATAAAATAAAATGATCTTTTTTCATACAAAAGGCATTTTTTTGAACAATTATTTACATAATATGGTTGTATGTTTACATCATAGCCTTCTTGTCCCATTTATGCTGATATATATATATATACTATAGGGAGGATATTCTAATAAAATCTTACCCATAACAAAAACCATTTAATATATTATAATTTAAATTATTATACTTATTATAAAGTCATAGCTGGTTAACATCATTATCAATTAGTTTTTTATTAATATTTTATTATGAGAATTTTTTTTTTAATCAGTTCTTGAGATCTTCACACTCCCTTGCTCCATAGACATAATCATAAGCTTATTTCTCAATATTATTTCAAATAACCACATTTTTGTGGTGAGAAATCTAATCACAATTGACAGGTTTGCATTGTATTGTGAGTGCGGAAAACGTTTTTTGGGTAAGATTGTAATTCAATTTCTTCGGGTTTCAATTCAACACGGATTTACATAATCAGTGAGACTTATTATTCCCAAATGGCTATTGTGGTATTATGTATTTGCTTTTCACCAACGTTTGATTTTTGATTTTTATTTTGGTAGTTGGTGGGTGGTAGTTTTAGCATTTCAAAGAAATTCGGGTTTCGTTATAAACGGCCGACTGACGTTTTAAATTAAAATGTTTTTAAGGTAAAAAAAATATATCTGATATGAAAAAAAAGTCTATTGACAATATTATTAGAATAAAATAGTGGGAGGAAAACATATACTTATAATAGCGATTGCATGTCCTGTACTCTAATTAATATATATGATGCGATCAAAATATCTCCCTAGTTATAATATTTTAGGTGTCATAAATACTCTGTAAAACATAATGATTAACTTCAGGATACTATGCTATCAAATATAATATGTAAGCATTATGAAGTTATTAATTTTTTCTGCAGAGCTTAAAATCGGTAACAGTTTTTTTCAAAAAACCAATTTTTCGAGAATCGAAAACCGTTTCCCAGATTATATTTTAAATCTATGAAGCGGTTATCGGTAACCGGTAACCAAAAATTATATTTTGGAGCTTTAAATTTACCGGTAATCGTACATAATATGACATTTAATTGTATTTAATAATACGTACATAGCTATATACTCGTATATTACTTATATATATATATACAATATACATATAATATAATACATACATACTCTTGAATCATGAATCGTTACTTATGATACTGTTTATAGCTGATGTAATAAGATTACATATAGGATAAAAAATTTAAAAATAGTTGTTAATTATATTTATTGATATTTATTTTTATTGTTTTTTATTTCCCGTCATATTCAAATAAATTGTCATATTATACTATTCTCTGTACTAAACGTAATGTGTATATGTTAATCAGCTGATCGACTTATTGGCTATTGTTTAAATCATGAACATATTTTATAGGTTAGGTACGTACAAAGTATATAGATTATATACGAGCCACGTGTTATATATACGTTAGTCTGTGGTTAAAAGAAATATTGAAGTGACATCAGCACGATTGTGAAAATATCATTCTGTACAACAATTATTTTATAATATTATTATGAATTCTTTATAACTGTATTATTTGCGATCGCGACGAAGCTTACTTAATCATATGTTTTATTTTTTAAATAATTTAATTAATTTAACAAATATTCTGGGATTGGAAAGCAGAAACTAAAAAGTTGCATGACGAAGAGTCATAAATATTATAAATATTTGTCAAAAGACTATATAAATTATAATTAACTGTGTTAAAAAGTTAGAAACAGCTTAGAACTGGTAACGAGTTATGAGAAGTAGGAACCATTTTTAAACCCAGAAGTGGTTATCTTAAAAATTAGTAAGCGGTTTCAACTGAGAAGTAGTAACCACTTATTTTTTAAATATTTAAAGAACCGTTTATCGTTATCTTTATATTTAAAAAAATCAATTAATACGGGTTACCTGTTCTCAACATTTTTCCGGTTACCGGTTACCGGTTATCGGTTAATCGGTTATCGCTATTTTTGGAAGTGGTTTTAAGCTCTTATTTTTAGTTAATCTAATATTAGTTAAATTAGTTTTTACATAGTTTGTATTTTACTATTACATATCATAACGTCATACATTTTTCAACATTATTTAACACGTTTTTAAATATCAAATTATAGATTTGATATTAACGTAATATAATAAAAATAAATGAAAATAAGGTTCAAAGGTAATGGAAATGCGTAGTATAATAAAAAAATAGATGAATGGTTGTAATAGGATAGGTAAGGTAAAGTCCAAATTCCGATATCTATCCTGTAATGGAACAAAATTAAAATGGAGATAGGTACCAAGTTGATTACCTATCTTGTAATTGAATAAAATGAAAGCGGAGATAGCTACCAAATTGGATACCTATCTTATAAATTATAAAAATGAGTGAGAGATTAAGTTGGAAATAATTAGTAAAATATGCAATGGATATTATAATTGAGTCAATAATAAATATGAATTTTGGGTCTGGCTAATTAATACTTTTATTATATTACTTAAAGATTATGTATGGATACCTAAGGGTGTCTAATGGTTATATGTCAAATCACACTTACCTTGGTGTAGAATTGAAGATAACACGTTTAACACTAGAATCACTTATAATGGAATACAATAAGGATCTTAGGTATAAAAGGAGGTTGTGAGTACGATAAATTGCTACTACCTATACAAAATACACCCTACGATATATAGTTATAGAAACATACGTTCCTGAATAAGTTCCCTTAACTCAAAGATAGAATCAATGTACAGACGAACGGTTAAGTCCCCGTAATCAAGTCAAGTCTCTGAATTGCGGTGTATGCAATTCGGTCCCCCTAATCCAAAGATAGAATCAATATACAGACGAACGGTTAAGTCCCCGTAATCAAGTCAAGTCTCTGAATTATGGTCTACCAAAATTACACAGATTTTGGAGTAGAACGCGGGATTTCTTCAATGCTCAACCCAACTAAAAATTATATCCAAATCCGTGGAGATCAATATAATTCTAGAGGGTGTTCGCAATTCAAAGATAGAATCAATGTACAGACGAACGGTTAAGTCCCCGTAATCAAGTCAAGTCTCTGAATTCCGGTGTATGCAATTTGGTCCCCCTAATCCAAAGATAGAATCAATATACAGACGAACGGTTAAGTCCCCGTAATCAAGTCAAGTCTCTGAACTATGGTGTACCAAAA